>JACN01023974.1:0-16856 GCA_000787155.1 Scartelaos histophorus | reverse complement strand
ATATAATTGTGCCAACTCAAATTGGGATTTAGATTAAATTGCACTAGATTATATTCTGTTCCAATTTTATGGTTTTGTGGCACAACCAGTATTATAATTATTATTTGTATTTCTTCATGCACTGATTTGTGTGTGAGGCTGAACACAGTGCATACTTGAAATAATTATTTTATTAAAACATTTAGTTTTAATGTATTTCTTAAATGTGTTCATTTTCATAAAGCTTGTGACTTTTCAAATGTCAAGCATCTTATGTAAATATTTCAATAACAGTTTAAGCTAAAGTAAAAACATTTGAAATGTAATTTGGAGGGGTGAAATTGCTCTTTTATCCGGCAGTATGAATTGATATTTGGATGATTTTTGAATGTGTAAGTGCGTGTGGATGCAGATGTGACCTTGGCTGAGGGCAGAACCCAGGTGGGCTGATCCAAAGGCCACAGGTTTTTATTTAGACGGAAATGAGGATCTTAAGGACACTCGGTGGATACGACTTTAAATTACAGCCTTTTCCAGACGGCTGACTGGACTCCAATCCAGTTTGTTCCACTGGAGTGAACAGCTATCCGTCTGCATCAAATATTCAAAGAATGGCCCCTGTATTCTGGTGAGATGACGACTTCAATCTTCCTTCCACACACTAATCTTGGCTTCCTCATCATATTTTTTTTAAGTGCAGTGCTACTTTCATAACTTTATCAAACTTAGAAACACGCAGTTAGCCTCACTTAGAAAAATTGAGCCAGTCAATCATGACGATGTGGTTTGCGTCAAACGCTTGCCTGCTGCGCTATAAATTACCCACAATCCTCTCTGATCACCTGCATGAGGTGACAGGAGACGCCGGCAAGGATCCATTCAGCGACAAGGCCTTGTTTCTGTATGCTTTCTGAAGGACACGAGCTGTCCACTTAGCAAAGGAAGGAAATTGAACATCTCTTTTTATGGCGGCAAATTGTTGTGCAGGAAGAGTGAAAGTGTGCGGAGAAGACAGGTGTGTGCGAGTGTGCCTCTCCTTCTCGTGGTGCATTTATTCTTGAGCGTGGATGACAGACACCAGATCACACAAGCGGAGCCGTTGTGACTAATGCCCGCGCTGAGTGAGTGACAGCACTGGCTCTCATCTCGCACGCCTCCCCGTGATAAATCTCATCTGTCTCATCATCAAGTGTGGAGGCTCTGCTGAGTGCACGATCTGGAAGTTGTAGTTTAAAATCAATACCTAAGAGCAGAGTGATTTTTAAGGTATACGCTGAGCTGCTTGTATCTCCAGACCTAATGGCTGGGGCCAACGAGCGGAAATGGCCTAAGCCGCATGTCAATTAAGGGGCCTGACTTTGCAGCCTGCATTAGAGGCTGCTGCATACCACTAAAATCATAATGATCTTAAAAATTGTCAGTTTCCAGTTTCTTTCCTTTTTCCAGCACAAGGATATGTTCTCTATGTGTTCACTATTGCATTTTTGATTACTTAAAAAAAGAATCTAAACAAAAATGATGCTTTATTTTTGCGATCAGTCCAAGAGCAACAGCAACAACAAAATTCTGGATACGTTTGTCCAGTTTTGCAGGTTAAAACTTTTATAATCTCCAGTCTCCTTGACCTGCTTTCTGCTCAGGATAACTCAAAGTACTTCCCAGCTTCTTCCGCATGAGTGATGTGACATTCTCGACTTCTCAAGCGCTGCGTGTCTTTTGCCTCCTCTCTTTCGGATGACAGCTTGTACTGGGATTTCTCTCGATCCTCTCTACTGGGTCCCTCCGTGCACAAATAATACATGGGCACAATGGTATGTTAATGTGCAAGATGTCTACTCCACTGTAAAGTCATCAAAGTGGGAGTTGTGAGGAAAGTTAAGACGGGACAGCTGGATCCATCAGTATACTGTCTGTTTACTTGCACAACAAGACAAGCAAGTCTGGTGTGCACAGAGAAAATAGAGGACTAGAGATGTATGCCTTCCTCATTGCTTTTAAAACAGAGCATGCGATGTGCTACTTTAATTACCTGTGTTAATTGTGTGTTTGGACTTGTTTTAATAAATATTTTAGTAGTGTCCTTCCAAGTCTGCTGTTCACAAAGCGTTCACAGCTAATTGCTTTCTATTGAGTGCTTACAATGCATCTCCCGAGTTGATCAAAGAAAGTTATTTTTACGTGAGGTGTGCCGTAGGGTTCCATCAACGAGCGTCTACTATTTATACCTTATGTAAGATTATGTTGTTTACGTTGCATCTTGTACCCGTGCCTTTTGAGTCTATCGATTGATTTTTTTTTTTAAATAATAAAGCTCTTGACATCTTATTTGATCAAGAAGGTTGGCTTTTCTCTGCATAATATTTGGATTTAAACAAGAAAGAACCATACACAAGAACAACAAGAACTATATTTGACCTTTGTAAGCTTCAGGGTTTTTCAAAAGCTAAACGACTTTAAGCTCATCGTCAAGGCTCCAGTCATTACAGCTTTAACTCTTTTGTGTAATAAGGACACTTGTAGCATTACATCACTTTACTTAATCGATGAGTTTTCAGTATAGGTTGATGTATATTCATGTTTAATTAATGTGTAAGATTATATGTTTTTCAGGATATGTTTAGCCAATGAAACACTCCTATTTGAATTTATGAAAGACAGATATATATGTGTATGTATATTGAGGCAAAACACCTACGTCTCTAGAGTCAAGCAGCCAGCAGACCCTCCGTCAAAAATAGTTAATCTCTAGAGTCAAGCAGCCAGCAGACCCTAATGTTAATGCATAATGTTACTTTAAAGATGTGATAACTTGGCAATATAATAATGTTACTTTAAAGATGTGATAACTTCGCAATATAAGATAATAAAGTGGAACATTTATGTTACTAGAACAGATTTGATCTCATTTTAGGCATATGTTTTGATTTTTTTAATGGTTTATCTAAAAAGTAGATTTCTAGTTCTTACTGTTGTGTGAGCTAGCCTTTCTGTGTACATCACACTGTGTCCATTCTTCTCAGTGTGTCTGCTTGTGTTTAGAGATAGGGGCTGCCTTGTTTCCGGCAGCACACACGCAGCAATTAGGAGTCTAAATAAAAAGAAAGATAAACAAACATCAAGGGGGAGTCATGTGGTGGCAGCGTCTGAAAAAGCAGCTGGAAGCTGCAGTTAATGGGGCTTTATCTGTCTCCTTACTGTAGACGCACATCCACATATCTCACCAGGGACACCACTATCATTCCCTCACTGTTCCTTTCAGTGCCGTGTCCTCCTCCCACTGGATCACATCTCAATTAAACTTCATAATACTATTGTCGATTCTGTGGTTTGCCTTTTTTACAGATTTTATTTTTCTGATTTTCTGTCAACTCCCTGTTTCAGTTTAACCTGCAAACTCTTAGCAAGTGTTGCTACTTCATCAACATCTCTGCTATGATCCCACATTAGAGTAGATCTAGCTGTTTTCCAAACCAGCTAGTCTGGGTACATATAAGCACAGTACATATAATATTCCACCCCTTTCAAAACAGCTGTCATACTATATTGTGCACATTGTATCTCACAGCTTAATATAGACTGATCATCAACACATTTAGGGAGGGTTTATAACTGTTATAAGGTTTTCTTATTTGTCATTGTGGCCATTAATCATCAGATTCTTTAAAATTTGTACAGGAAATGATTCTTGCTGCCTTAATTCTCTTGTCAGCATTGATTTGTCAGCTCCTCAGTAACTGTATCCCTCCATAGTCTACTGGTATCGGCAGATCTGCATTTGCTCATATTACACCCACTAGGTAAAAGTTCCTCTCTGCTGGGCTGTGCATCTACAACAGAAAGCAAAATAAAGTTTGTACAGTATTTTAAAAACTCTAGAATTGCCCAGAGAGAAGACAAATGAGTCCAATTGTGAGGCTATTGTGCAATTTAGACTAAACTGGATATAATACTATTGGGGCATAATCTTAAAATAAACATGTCAGGCATAATACCTCTGACTAGGAGCGCTCAAGTGACCAAACAAGAGGGGGAGCTGGGCCCATTGATCAGCTGCACGCTTTATTGGCTTCAACTGAAGTCTTTATCACCTCCTCCCCTCCCACTTCCTCCCCTTCACCGCACCTCGTAAATTCACCACAGCTAATTGGACATGACTGCGTTTATGTTCCGGCTTCATAAATTTCTGTTGGTGAAAGGCGAGAGATCAATTTTCCTGGAGAACAGTGTCGGAGCGGCGTGCATGACCGTTCAGACACGCTTCCCTCCCCCACGCCGCACCTGATTCTCCCCATCGCCTCTTCCTTCTGTGCACGTTTGACCTTTTTTCACATGTGAAGTCTCTTTAACTGGGACATTACAACGATCGATAAGTGCCCCTAAAGCAGGTGGGAGGAGTAGAAAAAAAGAAGGCTTTATTAAAAGATACTGAAATTCACATTCTCCAGTTAAATTTTCTGGTCCTGGACTGACCTTAGAATTTTTTTTCCACAGCTCGTTACAAAAAAAGGGCATATGTTGTGTCCTTTTGTCACAAAAGCTTAAACAATGAAGGAAAAATACAGAAAATACAACTCAAGCCTATTACTGTAACTTTATACAATTTCAAATTATTACATTGTTTTGCTTTGTAAAACTCCTCAGGCCCCACTGTTACAACTGTTGGTAATGTAATTTCTAAACAAATCATCTCTCCTGTCTCATTATCTATCATTATCTCATAAAAGATGTCAACAACAGATGTTCAACACACATTCGCCGCTTTCTCACCATGTTTTATCCTCCCGCTTTCAGTGCTGCTGCTTTTGGGGTATTTTCCAGAAGCATTCGGCAGGAGAAATACTTTGGAGCAGAGCAACTCGGGGAGTGAGAGACAGGCCTTGGGGATTGCTTGTTTGCAGCAGTGTCCAATTTTCTCAAACAAAACTCACACACACACAAATGCACTCCAGAGCCTCAATGTTGAGAGGTCATCCCAAGATTTTTTGGCAACAAAATAAAAAGGGAAGCAAACTGTCCAGCAAAAAGGCATCTTAAATTATTCAGCAAGGAGAGATGACCTTGATTGCCTTTGCAACCCAAACCTTGTGTGTGAGCATCTCCATCCTTCATGTGACTGATGATAATGATGATTCATTATGTACGCTGCTTCAGTTAAGTCTGTTTGGTTTTGCCTGCATTAAACACATTACACGACCGTCAGACCCACTGTGTGTGACTTAGCATATGCCTGAATTATTTACACAGGATACAGTAAATGGCTATTGCGTGCATGCCTTTCTCCGAGCCCAGAGCAGCGCTTTCATTGGCTGACTGATCTTGTGTAGAGAACTGCAATGGCGTCAGAGGCCTACTTTGAGCTACCTGCTCTCTGAAGTATAGTATACGCCATGCACAGGACTAAATAACTAAATAATGGAGTGTGCATGGGCACATCTTGTTCTCCAGCCCAGACCTCGGAGGACCACTTTCTCTGAATGCGGCGTGTTTGTGAAACAGCGCCACACGCTGGCTGCTCCATGTTGGCCCTGTAAATGCCACTGTTTAAACTTTAAAGAAACAAAAACACACAAACCCTGTACTATATATGTGTGTATGTGTATATATAAATATATTTACACTTCCAAACCCAAACCTCTATTGTGATAAATGTTATTCTGGTGATCTGGATTGGAGTATATACCCACATACAGTCCACAGACTATTCATCAAGCTAATCAAACTAATCAAACTAACTAATCTAAATTGTGACAGATATATTTATTATCTCTTGTCAAGTAAAATTTTGAAAGGAAGAAGAGATTGGCTTCAGCGTGTCCTGCATTGACCGTCCTAAGACCATCCAGCTTGATATTAGTCTGTCCTCCCCGTGGAGCCCTTACTGCAGCAGAATTCATTTTAATGAACACTATTGCAAAGACTAACACCTGGGGAGATTGGGAATTGGGTGGGACGTTATTATACATCCCCTTATTTAAAGACACAAGCTGCTCCTGAAGAAGACGAGGATGAAAAGTGATGAAGAGACAGAAAGTGTGGTGACAGGAGTCGGGCCCAGGTTTGCACAGCCCCCCTGAGAGTTCTTAGACCCCAGTGGATGTTTACGTCTGTGTGCTTTACTCAGTCGGCATGCTGAAGAAAGCAGCCCCCTCCTCAGGGACAATATGGTCGCCATGTGAACTTCACAGCTCACTTCTGAACTGCTAATGTTTAAAGGCATGCTGTTATAAATGAGTGTGCCAACGCATTTGGAAAACTGTGCCCGCAGGCCCTCACCCATGCACCTCATTTTTCACTCCGCGGCTGTTGTAAATAATAGTAAAAAGTCTTTTAAAAGTCAGCATGGTAACCACTAAACACGTATGCGTATGTTTTGTGTAATTGTAGTGGGTGCATTGGGACTGCTGAACAGATCAGCCAGAGGACAAGGGTTAATATAATTATGCACAAAACCTTGAGACTGAGAACATCATTAGTCAGAGAAGAAAGAGTTAGCCCATCTCCAGCCTCGGGCCCCCAGGCAGACAGGCAGTGTCAACAGTAGAGGCCAGGAACAATCACCACGTGTACACAAACTTAACTAAAATTACAGCAAGAAAACAAGGATCAAGAACAATACTGCATTGTTTTATGGAGAAATGCCTAAAATATTTCTATGCCAACATGCACATATGACAGTCCAGCTGCGTGATATTGTTTAACACACACATTTATGGCTCTACAGTTATTTTTAATGTTAGGAGATGAATTTATCTTGTTTCGGCTCCTAACTTATTGTCAGATGTCTGGATACATTAACATTGGTTTCTATCTAATTATACACGTACCAGTAAAATAGTGCTGCTTTTATCAGTGGGTGTGGCTTTTCATATATAGTTCTATAGCTTATAACCTCTGTGGCTCATGTAGACAAAATTAAACTTTAGCCTCAGCTGGACCTTTGTATTGCTTTAATAAATGTAGTTACTCAGGAGGGATCAAATCAAGCCCAATAAAGTCTCCACCTTCTGCCTTCAGAGTCCTGAGCCGGACTTTTAATATATCCAGAGTGCATCCACAATATTAACACTGGTGTGATCTGGCCACGCTATGGTGATTCTTTTCTGATATAATCATTGTATACTGTATTTTGTATCAAGTTTATATTTAAAAACTCAAATGGCACAAATCCACGAGTAACTTTGAGAAGCTTGGCACTTTTTAAAGTAATGAGTAAGGGAAACATTTCTAAAGCAGAAATCGGATCCTGGTGCACTGCTTGGAAAGTTATTGTGTAACAGGATAGTACTGTGCGATTATTGAGCATTGAAAGTTCTCATTTATAGAGCTCATATCAATGTAAAATGACACAAACAGTTCTTGTTGAATAGTGTAATGTGTTCATGTACATCCAGTAATAATAAGTTCTATGGATACTTGGTCTTTTTTTTCTTCTTCCCTTTAGATCAGAGTTACCAGTACACTGAATATATGTAATGTAACAATTATGTTACTATGCACATCATTTCCTGCAAGTTAAATGGATAAAAAAATATAAATGAGCAATTCATTTTAACTGTAACTGTAAGACATTAATATTTTAGTTGAGTAATCAGTCAGTGGTGTCTTGGTTGACTAACTCAGCTGACTAAGATTTAAAACAGTTTCTATGACCAGCAGCAGAGGAAAATGAATTAGCTGTGAGTTTTGGCAGTAATTGAACACTTGAATCTGTCATTCTTCTGCTTTTTACATGCACTGCTCTATATACATAGTTCAACAACCATTAAAGGTGCATTGTGTAACTTTTCTGGCGCAGGGTCCTTCGAAGGCTTTTTCTCCATGAACATGCTATGCTTTGTCTGGAATGTTTCACACTATAGTATTAAACTTTTCTATCTTCATGGAGGCCAAAGCAGATCAAGTTACAGCTCAGATAAGCTATAAAACCATCTGTAATTGAATAAATGTAAGGCCATACTGTGGAACATTCCAGGCAAAGCATTAACATCTGCATGGAGAAAAGCATTTGATAAACCCTCTGCCAGAAGAGTTACACAATGAATCTTTAGTAATAATTAGAGCTTTTGCCAAACCCGTGCCCCCGTTTAGTTGACTGACTGACGCACTGGGCCAGTGTTTAGTCGGTCAAGACTTTCTTAGCTCTACTACATCCCTAGTGACAGTACTGTGCCTGTACTTTTAAACACCGTCAAACTCCACAATATTTAGCCTATTATAGTAGGGGACCAAAAGACAGCCATCATTCCCAGGGCTATCCCCTCCGCACTTCGTCCTCCTCTAACAATTCCCAGCATGCTTTTCAGCTTTAAAGACTGTGTCAGGAAATTCCCCTTTTGCAAGATGCTGGTAAAGCAGTGCACAGAGGGGCATGTGGGAAGAATATCTCTATTGTATTTGGGAATTTAAAAGGATATGGGCTCAAGGGTTGGAAGGTAAAAAAGAAAGAAAAATCTATTAGTGGGAGAGTGGTGAGGAAAAAAGATCAGTGAAACAAAAGAGTGAGAATGAAGGCGGAACTGCTGACTGTAACATTCCACCTTCAGAGGGGAAATAAACTGTGATTATCAAATCAGTTACAACCATCGTGCCATAAATCATTGCATATGAGAGGACAATGACACTTCCCTCATTGAGGCCCCTCTGCTTTCTGCATGCCTTTCTTTTTTAAGCAGTGCTCATGAATGATTTAAAAAGTGATCTGTTTCCAGCTGCCTCAGAGGAAGATGGCTCAAAATGGGAGGGGCCACAGAAAAAGAGGGAGGAGCCACAAAAAGTGTAAGTCTGGATTTCCTCACATGAAGTAAGTATCGCATTTTTCATTCATGAGGAGTTCTTTTTATCCATACATTTGTGACCGAGGGTAAAAAAAAAAAAAAACATATTAAGGGAAGGTGTAAAGACGACTGTGGTGGGTGTGTGAACTGCAGAATAATATTTACCGAGCATCACACCTCACATCATTCATCACAAAATCACACACCCTAGCTAGTCCCATGGAACTACAAGTTAATCCATCATCTGCCTTCCTTTTCTCTCCCCTCACTCTGTCCCCCATGCTCTCACACCTTCCATCCACTCACCTTCACTCTGCAAAGGACAAATAATATAAAAAGTTGGCATTATTTCAAAAAACTGCGGTGACAGTTAGCAAAGTCAAATTCACAGAGCAGCAAAAAGACTGGAGGCTGCAATCTGTGGAGAGAATTAACAGTTTCGTGAGACCTGTCATGTTCATTCATGCCTCCGCTACAACAACATGTACACTAAAGCGTCATACAGACACTGTCATTTAGCTCATTAGCTCTTCCTTCTGACTGCGGCCGCACTGGAAAAGCACAAACCAGGGTCACTGCAGGTTACTGTTTGCAGGTAGTAAGTGGATTGTTATGATGAAAAGCATTTGACCACCACAATACTCATACATGATGTAATTCGCTAACTTTTAAAATGTTGTTAAATATTCAAATAAAGAAATCTGTAAAGCTGCACTGCGTAACATTGCATGAAGTGTTTGCCACCTGTTCTCCATGGAGATGTTATCGATACGTTTATTGCCATACTGTGGAATATTCCAGGCAAAGCAATAACGTTGAGTATGTTTAGAAAGTATCTGTGTTATAGTATGTGAGTAGGAGCCACAAGCAGTGCTCACATTAGCTGGGTCAGTGGGGGGCAGGACAGCACAGAGGAGAAACACAGATAGACGGAGATAGATGAGTCAAACAACATGACTGAAGAAACTCACTGCATTTCATGTACAAGCTACTGGCCTGTTTGCAGCATCCTTATGTGAACTCATTTTCACAAATGGAAAGTAATTAGTTGATGGAGAGAGTCTAGGCCTTGAACAAGACCAGGCTTATCATGTGTAATGAAGGCTAACAGACTGGTGTAAATACTATTTATCTGGATCATCTAATGCCAAATACCCAAATGGTGTTAACATACGGTTATATTTTGTGCAAAGTCTTTCTAACAGTAATGCACAGCAATGAAATTGATATATTGATTTTAATTCACAAACTTATGAGCGACTTTTCCTTGCCCCTGCTGACCGCAGTATCTGTGAATTGATGCTGAAACTGCATACTTGGCTACTTTTAAATGTCATTCTTCTCCCGTCAAGCAATCAGATCAGATGGAGAAGTTGGTCGGGGCGCTTGCCACTGATAAGAGAAATATGATGCAGATCTCGTCCTGCCCCATCTCCTTGCCTGAGCTTTGAGCCTAATCCACTTACTTAGCTTTTCCTGAGCTTACTGCCTTCCTTTTATTCTATTATGAAGAGTGAGCATACGACCTGCTGCTTATTTCATTAAAAAGGCCCAACCCATGACCCCCTGTCTTATCCATAACCATGGGGCTGCTAAGGTTCACTGTGCAGTTCAACAATGGCCCTGATAGATGGTATAGTACGGACACAGATGATAAGATGGGGGGCATATACGAATCTAAATGCACCGATTAGAAGTGGAGCTCTCCAGTCAATGTGATTTCACTGATCTAAATGATGACACAGCTGAGGCGGCACTGCTATGTCTTTGATGGAGGAGATGGCTTTCACTTCTCTGAATCTAAAAAGGTGACTACAGCCTGTAAAATGAGCCTCGAGCGCTGGGCTTTCAGGACTTGCCTTTGAGTTGATGTTATAGTTGTGGTAGCATATAACAGTGAAACTTGGTATAACTTTTCCTCTAAATGTATCTCTCCCTGACTCTAGGGCCAGGCACTCTGACTTTTTACTGTCTGATTTTTGGCGCCTATGCTTTTCTGATTGAATTACAGCTTTTCGTCTCATTTTCCGGTGTTGTTGACAGACAGCACTTTTTCATTGCGTTGAAATTGACCAATTGGTTGTAAAAAAATAAAATTCACCTTGAATCCTTAACCCTTCCTCTCTGTGGTTTGGTTCTAAGGGCGCAGAGTTGAGGGTGTAAAGAGACTCTCAGTAAGAAGGATCCTGTTTGATTTGCGAACCTTTGGAAGCCTTTTGCTACATTAAATACATTAATTTGAAAATGTGATAGCCGTCATTCACAGGGCTTAAGCTACAGAACAGTGGACATACAATATGGACAGGAAGTGACTTAAGTCCTGTGTTCATCAATAGCACCAGCATATCTCATTACAATAGTGACCATTGTTCATATAAATCCCATTCCACTGAAGAGCAGTTGCCCCGGCACCAGAAGAGTGGAATATTCATTATTCAGATTTTAAGCATTGCAAATCCCAATATGCTTCTGAGGCCAGACAAGATAAGATGAAATAGCTTAGCCTTTTGGCCAGGGAACATTGACTAATCGTCCTGCACCCAAAAAATCAATCCCCTAAGCGTAAGCATCAGACACTCTTTATTGTACTGTATGTTGAGGACCCCCAGCCAGTATCACCTAATACTCCTGCTGGCGGCCCAGAATAATGTATTGATTAGTGATTATGTTACGGTAGGTGTGGGTGGTTGGGGCGGAAGACATACTGGCCTCAGTCATCTCCTCTGGGCTAAATTTGGAACAGCTGTTACCAGATCCGGCACGTTCTGACACCAGTAGCCCCCCTGTCATCGGCCTACACTTCCGTGGTGATAGGTGCAAATTAGTGATAAATGTGAGAACCAAATGATGGACATAACCAGACAGCTCGACACCGGAATACAAAACAGCAATAACAATAAAAAGAATTGAGTTTAAGGTCACCGAAAATTGTTGCCACACTTATTACTCAAATAACTGCGCAAAGAATTCCTAAATAAAATCAGAATGAAAGACCCTGGCAAATTAACTGCATTGTGATCAAGGTCCTTTAGACAAATAGGGCAACAGCTGTCTGAATTACAACAACCTTCTGGTGTTTCTGGTGTAATTAACACATGTGAAAATAATAAAAAAGTTTTCTCTTCAGCCTGACTTGTTTGGAGATGTCATTGAATTACAAAGAAATAAAAACCTTGTTCCCGAGTCTGGCTCAAATGAAGGCCATGCTCCTCTAGTTGTGCAGGAAAATAGGCTTGAATTAAAATCTTGTTAACTGGTTGTTGTTTCATATGTTGTAGCAAAATTAATGAACATCTATATATCTAAGAATATTTACTATAGAGTCCACAAGCTTGCCTCTAGATGTTGTACAGTTAAAATGAATCTGTATCCATTGAAGTGTTGTATGGTGGACCTGGGTGCTGTTGGATGCCCTCTCTGTGATTCTGTGCTGAGCCTGAAAAGTGACTGTGATCAATACCTGCAGGCTCTTTTCACACAGCTCCACAGGGATGTTTGTTTGTGTGTGTGTGCTGTGTCAGCGTTCACTCAGGACTTCATCAAACACATACCTCTCGCTCCAGCCTGTGCTATCATCCCCAACACTCCCTCATTTCCCCCCTTTTTCACCCATGGCCCTGTCCATACACACTCGTCAGTCCATCCTTTCATTCTGGGCCATCCCAACAAGCATGTTAAATACCATTGAAATGTCAGCCGGCCGTATCGATTGGAATAATAATTCTGAGAGGTGGGAGAGATGGCTTGTTGATGCTAAGCAGGCGTGTGATGCCCTGGAGCATCCTTCACTGTCACAAAGTTGCCATGTAAGGCTTTCCGGCTCCCCTGGCAGAGAGAGCACAGCGGCGGCTTACATTGGACCACTGAGGCCTTATGTTTCTGTCATTAATCATTGGCCCGCGAGGATCCATGCCGACAGAGACAGGGTCATCGCAGCGCCCTCGGATCACACTGCCTGGGCGAGCGTAGCCGGCCTGTCTGTCACCTGCTTCTTTTCTCTATCTGTCACAATTGTCTGATGATGTGTTTTGATGCTGATATTTTAGTGGTCAGGTCAAGTGTAACACTATAATTTAAGTTATTTTATCATGTTTTAAGTGAACAATAAAATAAAGTACCCTTTCCTCTGACAGGCAATCTCAGATGCACTAACGCTAAAGAGTAATTAAAACAATACTCTTTAAAAAGACCCACAGGTCATTTATGTTCCCTCTCTCTGGAGCCTGAGAAGCAAGTCATGAACTGATGCCTTTTTAGAACGCAGCAAAAATGTCACAAAATATCATTATAATGTTAAAATATGCTCTTCAGTGTCCACCTCCAAATTTGACATTGTAGGTTTGTATAAACTTTACAGATTTAGTTATTTCTAAAAAGTGGATTTATTTTGTATAAAATAAAAACTCCTATATATCTGTGCATTGAAAACATAATAACGTGTTTGCATCTCTGACCTGGCAGGGACATCGATGTTGGAGATGGCGTAGAAGTATTTGAGCAGGTTGTCTCTCTGGACGTAGGTGCCTCCGAGGGCTGGCCTGAGGAGCCTCAGCCTCAGGTTGGTGAAGGTGAAGAAGTCCCTCAGGCCCTTCATACTCTCCATGCGAGTGTACAGATTGTCCATTTGCTGTAGTCGGGGCCCAGCAAACACAGCAAACCGTGCCCGCACTTCAAACTTGACGTTCTTCTCATTCTTGGAGCCGACCCAGCGTGAATACTGCTCTGTGCAGATGACTCTGGTGATGTTGGTGGGGCTGAGGTCTCGCACTCGTTTTGGTTGCATGTTGAAGGCATCCAGGCAGTCGTCGGCATAGTACTGGTAGGGCTGCCACGAGCGGCCGTGGTCCATGGACTTATCCAGGACCATAATAGTGGGCCGGCCGTACTCAAAGGTGATGTGCAGGTCATCAGTGAGCTCCAGGCTCTTGTTCCATGACAGGGTGATGTTGGCCAGCAGGGGCTCGGGGTGACGCCTCCATGTGACGGTCTGCCAGTACGTGATGAGGCCATTTCGCTCGCGGTCCTGCATCAGCTGAGGAGGGTGGGCCAGATCTGGGTTTGATGCATCACACTCATCACTGCACAAATATGGGTTCTCCTACAATGAGAGAAACATACAGCTATGAGAAAATCAAATCTCACAAAGAGAGCAGGCTCTAGAGGTGACTGCTCTGTACCATTTAAGAAAAGTTCTTGTGGACAGCTCTCCTTTGCTTATCGAGCAGGTCAAACATGGATCACAGTGCTCATAAATGAAAGCTTTTAATACTGACAGCATTTTCTAAAGGTTTAAAACAGTGGTTGTTCAGTGGTCAAATATGTCACCATGTTAAAAAAATGTTTTAGTTTTTTTTTATTGAGGGATTGTTGGTTTGACTCTTGACTTTGCGCTTCAGATGAACTGTCTGAAATGAATTTGAGTATAGAGAATGTGCTGGTGTCATGTACTTGCATGTGATTGTTGCTATTCTTTTTCTTATCTTGTACATTATTTAACATCAACCTGTTGAGGGACTGAAGATGGAAATTAGCCACTTTGGCTATAATCTTTACATATTTACATTTTAGATATAAATATGAAGATGCGCTGCCCCTTAAAAATGAAGAAATATGAAATAAGTGAATATTTTCTGTATCTGTATTCTGTTTAACTACAATGGTACTTGAGTTAATGAGGCATGTCTTTACAGTGCGGGCTCTGTCCACTTAGGGCTATACCAGAGCTTAAAAGTAAACTTGCAGAACAACATAACAGGAAGTGTGAAGGTCAAGAGGATTGTGCATCATCACTCTCTTTGCATAGACAGCAGAGAGCTGCACTTTTAACTTTGGAGAATTGATCCTGCTGTTCTAGCGATGCCAAGACTTTCAAGTCTCTCCTCCTTTAGTCTTTGGGGGGGAGAAGTCAACAGAATTATTTACTCTTCAAAGACTACTGCACACACCATAGTGGACATGTTGTTCTCAACAAATTTAGAAACAGATGTGGCTTCTCATGCATGCATTCACATCAGGGTCTGTACTTTATCTGGGATAGATTTTGCCATTAGAAAAAAAATATATATTGCACAGATTAATTTGTGTATTTAGTATGCACATTATAGTACTGAATTAACTGTCTTTTATTATATACATTTGTATACGTTTCTAATAAAAAAATAAAAAAAATCCCCAAAACATCATATTTTAGTCACAGATTTATTGGAAAATGATAAGTTTGACATATAACACAATTACCCAATTCAAATTTAAGTGTGTCCTCTCTCAAAGACTTTTTCTTTAAGTAATCTAAGCTGCATGATATAAATGCCTACTGTAGTATAGATTATGAATCCTTATCCTTTACAGGCAAAAACGTGTCCCCTCTTTGGGCCAAAAGGTAGAATATTCCTGCAGTTGAGCCGCATGAATAGAGTCACTGGACTATAGCATGTAGAAAATGAGCAGTCACTCAAAGCCACTCTAGTGGGCTAATAACAAAAGCACAAGTTACAATCCTGTGAGGATGCCATTATAAATCATCTGATTTATGGTGACACTAGAATGGGGGAAAACTCCTCACATAAGCAAACTGTGAGTTGGTGCTGAGGATAGCTGTATGGAAGTATGTACGTACTATCCAGAATCAGAACGCACGTGAACACAGCAGTGAAATCCTAGTGTGTCTAACACGTGCACATAATTTGTTTTTTACACTAGGAAATGACACAGCAGCATTGTGTTTTATGTGATAACCTAATTATCTCCTGCACACTGATGTCGACAAGACAGTTGCAACACAAACACACTCATGAAGATAATCTCAGACAAGGAGGCCACTGCACGAGATAATTAGAAGGTGACAGACCAAGGTAGTAGTGGAAGTCTATGAGATATTAAACTGAGCTGTACATGATTCCATTAGTGTGAGGGATTAAGACTTGTTCTGGGGGTGACTTTAGACACATAATCCCATTGACTGTAATGTCAACACTTTCCCTTAATATGTCAGCTCTTGTATATTTTCACTAATCTATTTTAAGATACACAACTAAATATAATAGCATCTTTTCATCATTTTCCAAAAGGGAATGATTTAGTGCACTGCCAAAGGTCTCTTGGCAGTGCAAAGGTATTCTTTTAGCAATTGTCAAGAGATTTTTTTTTTTGTGACTTCTTAATTTTGTTCTCTTCCTGCCATGAATCTGGATAAAGTATTTATATATGTCATACATATGTTATATCATTTAAGTTAATTTTAACTCTCTTTGGACAATACTTGGAATAGCAGCGATGCGTTTATTGAGTTGGCGTTTTATTGCTGGCAGCACTTTCTTACTTATCCCTAGATTAGGAATGATTTATGGCTATGATTTTGTTCCTATTTAGTATCGCTTGTTTTCTGTTAATGTAAGACCCTCATTTTACGTGCATTTTAGTTTAATAAAGAAATACCAGCCAAATATTCAGTGTCCTGTGAGATGTAGGTAAAAGCATATCGTAGAGAGCTTTGATCCACCAGAAGAGTCTTACACTTGGGGTTATGTTTAAGCCTTTTGTGCGCCATGTCCTCCTTATCCAGCTCTGCCTCCTGCCCCTGCTCTGTCCTGGCCTAGTATCTCAGCCAGGACACACACATGCTTTAACACACACACACACAGACACACACACACAGACACACACACACACAGATACAAATCCCGGCCAACTGCTGCGGCAGGTGGCCCGCGCTGCTAAGCCCCTCCAGCAATTATCCTTGCTGGGATCCTGTCTCCACGACAACAGCCTCCATGATGCCCCAACCAAAAGTGACTCCCTTGTTTTCATTTGAGGGATAACAATGTGTGTAATAAGACGTTGAGTGAGTGCCTCATGCCAAGGCCACAAAGACAAACTGTACTTAACTCAGCATGCATACTGACTACTTTCACCTAATGCTGGTCAATTAAAGAGTAGCAGTGCGCCCAGGCCACGACTTTGTGTTTTCATGACAGAGAATGTGGTGCAGAAATGGAACAAAAACCAAAATAATACAAATGAAATAATAAAGTAATGTTTGAAAGCTCAAATTGACTTAGTTATAAAATATGGAACAGGCCAAGTGAAAAAAAACTAAAAAGCTAC
>KN500540.1:22106-36925 GCA_000787155.1 Scartelaos histophorus | reverse complement strand
TCTTTCCCTTTTGTAAACAACTATTCCTAGTACGTCAACTTTGTAGATTGGATGCGAGTTGTAGAAGTAAATGCCTGACAACAAACACACATAGCAAAAATTCACACAATACACAAAACAAAGTAAAGGCTTTTAAAGAAAGTAACGACCAATCATGTCATAATAATGGGTAGTTTAGCTTCTGATGGTCAACCTGGCACTTGTGTTGATTCTGTCATCTGCAGGATATCTCTGATGTACAGTCTTGCATATGCAGAAAAGAGCGGATCCAGTCCCCATAACATGGACGGCATTTCTTCCTTTGGTTCCATTGTAACAGACTACATGTCATTGTGTACAAATATTCAAGAGACTTTCTTTTAATTTATGAAAAAGTACAGCCAAACAACTACGGCTAGCTCCAGCAAGCGCCACACATGAAAACAGTGACGCCTCCGATGAGATCACGTGACATTATATTTCCTCAAAACTGTCATCTCTAATTGATCGTATAAAACCATAATTGTAACTAAGATTAATTTAAATTGTGTCAAGAAAAAATAATAAAATACAAATCACTCGTCAAAACCTGAAATTGTAGTTAACGCTCTTTGAGTCTAGCATGTCTGGTGCCGCATTGAATCTTGGGAGTTGTAGTGTTTCAGACACAAAGAGACCAGATTGCAGCGAAATTTCTCTGCATTTCAACGCCAAAAAGTAACGGATTTTGGTTTTTAGCGTTTGCCTTTGAGCTACACATTATATACTTAATTATTGTGCGAAACGAGAGCGTATTCCTGTTAATATTCGGTCTCCAGTACGGACGAGGGCAGCAAAAGACCAAATTTACCCCGCCAACTGTCAAACACGAGGGACACGAAGAAAGAAACTGGGGACGCGCACTCGTGGACGCGCTTTGACACTAAATCCGCTACATTACTGAACCCGGACCATGCCAGGGACCACAGGACTGTTTTGGTCCCGTTATACCCTTTAAAACCTGCTGATCAAGGAATATCGTCGCCTTTTTATTCACCAACACGGAATATACTCTTTCGTGGAACTGACCTGTTTTTAAGGACGTTTTCTTATTTTCTTTTTGTTTAGGAAAAGCCCCGCAGGGTAGTCGGGCCAGTGGTAGGTCGCCAGGAGTTTGGACAACAGCGAGCTTTAACCGCTACTTTTCATTAAAATAAAAGTCGCGATGAGAAATTTTTAGTTTTTTTGGTTAACCTCAGATTTTTAGGGGTTAACAATGTGAATTTCTTGCGGATTTTGCTTTTTACGAAGTGGTCTGAAACGCGTCTAAGGCTAAGCTAGTTTTTATTTTGTTTAGTCGCACAACAGGGGAGCGCAAACCATTGACGGACTGGCTAGTTTTTATCAAATTTTATACTTTTATGTGTTAAAACTGACTTTTTTTATTACCCCAGTGGTTGAATGACTCATTATTCAGGATGTCATTTTTTAATTTCCGTAAAATATTTAAATTAGGGGCTGATAAAAAGAAGAAACAGTACGAGAATGTGCGCAGGGATGAGAACCCAGAGGAAATGTGGGAGATCATCGGAGAATTGGGAGATGGAGCTTTTGGGAAAGTCTTCAAGGTATGATCGACCTCTAAAAACTTACTCCATAATGCAGTCTAATCTGATTGTTTACAAATCCTTTTCATTAACTCACTCTTATCTCACCACACAGGCACTTTTCAGCTTTCTATTCATTGTTTTATATTGATTACCCACCCACCCTTTTCCTCCAACCCCACAGCAGAGTTGAACCCACGTGACACACTGCTGACATCTAGTATTTAAGAAATTTTTAATTGAGTCATTTTTGTTAGCTTTTCAACTACAATTTCTTCAACTACTCAATTACAGTGTCATTACATAAGTTTTTGTTTCAAAACTCAAAGGGGTTTATGGGCTTCAGAGTGAAGAAATATTAAGACTGTTGTCATAGCAATAACAACAAAAAAAAATACTTTAAATGGTTAAAGTCTGTAAAATGTCACTTATAACAAGAAGCTAAACCCATAACTATATTTGATTGACACAAGTATAGTCTGACAATGCAGCTTTTAACAATAATGTATTAACAGTTAATATGATCTAGAAATGAACAACTTGGCTGGGACTGGGAGAATCTTTTGTTTAGCTGCCAAGTTCTATTTTGGTCTTTTCTATATCCCATTGTTGCTTTCCATTGTACTTGAATTAAGCCTAATCTTCTTGCTCAATTAATTCAGTCACAAGTTTCTTCTTTACTAGCATTAAACCTGCAATTCTCATGTGAAACATAGGCAGTCTTAATAATACTACGTACGGTACATGTTTTTGCAGGTTGCAGTGGTAGTAGCTCATTCTCGTGAAACATGTTCTTAAAATGAAATATGGAACCAAACAATTAGATACTATTGCTAAGCCTAGAGTAGAGTTTATGTGTTTCCTAATGCCAATTGTAAAACAGGGTTAGGTCACCAGGAAGTGGCTGCATCCTATATCACTTCATTGAGCACATCCTGTCCACAAAAAGTCAAAACAAACTGCTGAATTTTCCACTTTATGTTGATCTTCATGTCTGCTGACCACAACGAATCAAGCACGTATAATAGTCTCATTCATTATTTTGGATTTGATGGAGCGAATCGCAAAGAGATTACCTAAGAACAAAATAATTATGTTGTTTGTAAAGCTTGTAGTTTGGGCTTTGTTGTGACTCCAATTACACTTATTGAATTTCACATTAATAGATTAAAAAAAGAAAAATGAGGGCCCCCAGAAGCTGGACAATAAATTATGTGTAAAGCAAAAGGAATTCTCTACCAAATACAGATAAAAAAGGTTTCAGCAAGGTATTGCTTGCAGCTAGGGTTGAACAATCATGGTTTTATTTTGTCAGATAAAATGTCTTTCAATGTTAATTTCCTTTTTTATTATTATTAATCATTGCCTTGCCTTTTTAAACATTGTTCTTCCTCCAAAGTCTGAAGCCTGCTCCATTTTGACAATGATTGGCTGTAGACCTTTCAAATAAGAACAACCAAACTGTGTCAGTCTATTAAAATTAAATCAAGTGCAGCACTATTTTTCTATATCTTCAATTGTTGAAATAGATGTGCTTTTGAAATTTGGCTATATACATTTGTAATATTGGTATTTATTGTATTCCAGGCTCAAAATAAACAGACTGGCATTCTGGCTGCAGCCAAAGTCATTGACACCAAAAGCGAGGAGGAGCTGGAGGACTACATGGTGGAAATCGACATCCTGGCCTCCTGTGACCACGACAACATTGTCAAACTGCTGGATGCTTTCTACTTTGAGAGCAAACTCTGGGTGAGTCCTGAGCAGATAGGAGTGAAACAGAGCGTCCTTTGTATGTGATTAGACTGACTGGTTCAAGAAGAAAGCAGCCATTAACACAGAGATATAATTTGGAAAAAAAAACTTAAAATGGTTAATTTGGGTATGAGATGTAAATAATTGGTGAAATTCCAAGGTAGTATTAGTTCACACGGGGTATTTTCTGTTTCCTTGTTAAACAATAGTTTGCTTGTTTCAGAGATGGTACTGAAATGTATAATGATTACACCATTTTCCATTTGTTTGCATGTACACTACACAATTTGAATGTTTCTCCCCAGTCCAGCAGTTTCTCATAAGTTTAAGCATAACATAAGATAAAAATTGCAATGCCTGTTTATTACCTGATCAATCAATCAATCAATCAGGTGCTTCATGCCAGACACATGACCGATACACAACCTCACCTACTCCTAATCTACTCAAGTGTCAAAACTCTGTATAAATTACTCAAATACTCAACCAGCCTTCATTATTGCTGTCAGCTATGGTGCAGACATTCATACAATAACAAATGACATCTCACAAAAGTACAGCTGCATTTTAAAACACAAGGTTGGTTTGGTCTTGCTGCAGAGATATTAAATAAATGCTAATGAATAATTAGCATTTGTGATTAGCGTACAGGTCAAATAATATGGACTGTATGAAACCTATGAAACACCTTAAAAAGTATTGTTTAAATCCATTTGGCATTTTTTCTTGAGATTTACTTTTTCTTCAAACAGCGTTTATTAATGTGTGCATTGTGTCACCATGGTAACCGCTGAACATTATGCTTCAGAGATACATGTGGAACACCCAGGATGTTGCCACTGCAAAGTATCACCAAGTATACAGTCCCCATCACAGTATAATTTTCTCCCAAAAGTATAAAAAAAAAGTTGATCACATGGTTAATTTAATCATTTTAACTTAAATATTTGTTAACAAAGTAATCACTTAATCATTTGGAGTGGACTCCAGCACAGACTTTCAGACTTGCTGCGTGCCGAGCTTTTTGTTGCTAGATGAAGTGATTAGTAAAATAATTGTTGTGGAGCCCTTGAAATGAAGATCTATTAATTAACAATCGATTTCCCACAGTTCCCCAGACGGGAGAATCAATAGGAAGACTTATTAGTATTCTAAAAATACTAGATAGTTCAGGAAAACCACAATGAAGTAGAAATTTTTTATCAATATTAAGACTTTTCAAATTAGAGCTCACATTTCTCTCCTTGTTTCCGTGGAGATTATAAAATGCATTTTTTCCACAATATTTCTGACCTATATCCACAGTGTACAAGATGGACAAGACAAGTCTAATGCCATATACTATGGAACATTCAATAACAAGCAATAATATGTCTGTGGAAACAAGAAGGTGCCAAACTCTTCAGCCGAAAGTTACATAGTGCATCTTTAAGATTCCATGCCCACTAGTCCCTGTCATAAATGTATAAATCACTTTCACTGGTAATATAAACTGGGAGATACTGCAGTAATTACCTGGGTGTTAAAATCTAATGCATTTCTTCCCCTGCTCTGTCTCTTCCCTCTCCATTGTGCAGCAGACAATAGCCAGAGCCCAGTGGAGTTTGTCTGTAGATTTTAATCTTGGTCTCTGTGGCACCTGTTTGTGTAAGAGAGAAGTTATTCAGGCCATTTCCTATTTGAGATGAAAGGCCTGTATTCAAATAATGTTCATAAATTACAGTAATATACAGATTCTTTATCTTGCATTGGCACCACAGACCAAAATGCTGTGTTGTATTACAAGGTTTTCCCATTCACAGCATAGAGAAGAGGGTGGCAGTCTATTGTTGACACAATTATAGTAATTGTTTTATAAGGGATGTAAAATATCAAGTATCATCAGCAATGGGAAAACTGTATGAACAATAATGTATATGAATATTCTGCCATTTTGGTTTATTTTAACATTCACTCCAACCTCAACCAAGGGACAGGCACGTTATGTTACTGAAAATTCAAAACCATTACACATTAAGTGTAGTTAATGTGGTTTTATGATTATGATATGATTCTAAAATTATTCAGGAAAAGTTTAAATGTTCAATTTAACCCTGTTTATTTACTTTATATCAGGATTTTTGATACTTTTGATTTGTTTTTGGATGATTTTCAGCATCCTCTTGTTGGGATGAGAAACATGTCAGTTCCAGTATCGTTTTTGACCAATATTGATATTCTGTGCCAATATTTTTTTATCCAGGGATCCTCAGTGCATCAGATTTGTCTTTTTGAACAGGACAGAACCGTCTCATGATAAAAATGCAAACAGAAGAGTGTTATATTGCAGTATGTTTATACAAGCAGGTGACATCTTATATTTCAGATAAGAAGTTTTTTTTTAATTATTGTTATAAAAGTGAACAGTTAGCTTGTGTGAAAGTACAGATCACAAATTAAGTACGTCAGAGTTGCTATTTTAAAAGCAAAATCTCTGTATCAGCAAATATTGGTTATCAGCGACAGCAGCAGGCCAAATAGCAGGCCATCTCTCCTACTCCTGTACAACCACATGAATGAAGTGAGCTGAGGCTGTGTACTTGTTCTGAGCTGTTTGTGTGTCAGATAAACAGAGAGGAGGAAGCCACAGCCCGGCCTCAAGTTCCTCTGGTGCTCCCATAGACCTGAGAGAGGCCCATTGTACTGGACTAAAACAACAGTGTGCCTACAGACTCACCAACACTGGAACAGAGCAATAGACATGATTGTTTAGGGACTGAGTAAATATGGGGGATATTGATAAAAAATAATATCAATCATCACATTTTTTAGAAGAAATGTGCTAAAACAGTTGAAGTTCAATTAGAAGTGTCAATATTTACTGTATATAACTATTGATAATATGCAATTTTTTAATATATTAAAAATGTGCATATTGGCTTTATTGCTTATAAAACAAAAATACATTTTTGTCCTCAATTATGACATGAAGACATGTGCAACATTTCTGTTGGACTGTCAGTATACATTCTGATTATTGTTTTAAAGAGAGAGATTTTCATTTTTCTCATTTTTACCCTCCCCTAGATTCAAGTAAGATACAAAGTGAATGAATTTTATGCACTTAGGTATCACCTTATATCCTTTGAGTGGAAAATGACACGTTAAGTTTCTCTTTTTTATTATTATCTTGCCCTGCTGGACACTCTTGATTGTGTGAAGTGGGACAGAATTGAACAGCTCTCCTTAAGCAGAGAACTCTTGTGAATACAAAGATTTTCTGTTTCACCATTGACCAACAGTGTAGCAACCGTATCAGCCACAATGCATTTCTCAATGGCTTCATGAATGTAGAAGTTATCCTTGTACTTCCCCCTCCCTGTGACTAACGTTCACCAAATCTCTAAAGGGCTTACTCTATTAGTACACTTTTCTATTTAGGGCTTCAAAATTAATCACAACTGAATAACAACAGTGTTTCCCACAGGTCTACCTGACAATTTGAGACTATGGGAGCTCAAATATGGACATATTTAAATCATTTTCTTTAATACAATATAGATGTCACTTGTCACTTGTCTCTACTGATAAAAAATATGTTAAAGACAATTATACAACCATTTAAAGTATCAACTGTGTGCATCAATTTTGTGTTCAGCTTGTTTTTAAGATTATGGTGACTAAAATTACATTTTGGAGTGCCACCATAGTCCTCTCTATTAATGGGAAACATTAAACAATTAGAATTTTCAGTAACCACTATTTATAAGCAAAGGCTGCCTTATCCAAACAGCAAAATAGTCCTGTGTGTTATTAAAGCCATATTGTGTAACTTGTGTAACTAAAACATATACAAAAATGTGTCCTTACAGTGAGCAGGCATGCATCTCCACAAGCCTGACTCATTTGACTTGGATGAGGGTCTACCCCTCCTGGTTTCCATGGAAGTGTTTCTTTGGCTATAATCTTCCACAGTATGGCATAAAACTTATCTTCATGGAAAATGTTCCGAAATATGGTTTTAACTGTTTGTTTTTCTACCTCCAGAGAGTTACAAACTTTCACTTTAAATAGCAAAATCTGCTAACCCCTCAATTCTAGAAATGAAATGCATGTGATTGTTTTATCAGTTTTGCTGAATCACAGAATGCTTTATTGCCACTGTCAGTGAACCATTTCACAATCCAGGAGCTCGCTTTGGTGGTATGGTGCAACAAAAAACATAAAATATAAACTATGATAAAATACGTGTATTTAAAATAAGGTCTTAAATCAAAATAGAAGTTAATTTGTGCACCTCGTATATCAGTCTTTTCTCATATGTTAAGGCTCTTGACCATGTTTAAGACCTACACTTTAAATTTAATTTAGTTTTTGGAAAAATAAACCATAAATGTAATTGGATCATTGAAAACTGCAATTTGATATATTCACTATCCTCTAATCACTCAGCCATACTGTTTCTATTGTCACACTAAATAAAGTCTTCTCCAGATGCTTCACCTTATCTGCTACTACACCATAGCCAAAGCCAAGGTGCTGTGTCCATAGAAACTAATCCTATTAACGACATGAGGCTCTGGCTGAGTGGTGAAACACGTCCACACTGCAGCCTCCAATGGGACAATCCTCTTAGTCATAGCCAAACTGCAGCTCCTAAATGCCCCTATGAGTTCATTCCCAAATAGGCCCAGGTCCCAGGTCATTCACTCACATTAAGTTCATCTGACACATATTCAACACAAATCGAAATGTGGAACTTCTTAATCTGGAAATTACAAGGTGAAATGTCATCTCTTTGTGTGGGGCTGTGTTTTCTCAAAGGCACTGTAAAAAGATTTGCATTTTAATGGTAGGATTATATTCAAGGTTCACATCTTAATTGGGGATAGACTGATTTATTGGCCAATATTTGCAATTAGTCAGATATTGTTTCGGCTGACCTGCTGCCTACAAAGTACACACACATCTTTATTTCAGCACTTTCATGTAAGGAGATAGCTAAAAGAAAAGGTAAAGGGTAAATTGAAATAACAACACTTATTACAAATTATTAAAATGATCCCTATAATGCCCCACATAAGCTCAGCCTATATTCTTAGGCTTTTATCAGCCATCAGTTGCTCTGGATTCTAAACAGTCGCATTGTTAGTGAAAAAAAAACAAAAACATTGTGGTCTATTCTTATTTACTTTCAATAACTAACATTTAAGAGAGGACTGGAATCTAACCTTCTCAACTAATTCAAAAATCTCTTTTCACATAATGTTTGAAGACGTTTTTGCAGGTTTTTTATTCATTGTAAGAAACTAACTACACTAACTCGTTCCACCACTCCTCACATTAGTTTGTCCTGGTATCATAGTCTAGTGTGAGATTCAATGTGATGATTTGGGAGTTTTGTTGGATGGATGAGCACAAAGGATGTTGAGACACGATGGATAAATGAATGCTGTAAATGGGAACCTTCCAGACCCACACAATAGAGCAGAGTCCAGAGAGGTGCTGCCCGACTGACCTCTAAATAATAATGGCATGGATTTACATAATGCTTAAAGTGCTCTTTCTTTAGAGAAGCCTACTTGAATTTGTCATCTTTGAGTTCATTTTCCTTTTTCTTTGACAGATCCTCATCGAGTTCTGTGCAGGAGGGGCTGTCGATGCCGTCATGCTAGGTGAGTCATCATTTTTCTTTAGATTAGGTAACCAAAATCTGTTTGAAAAGCAGTCTTTACTACACAATGCAGCAAAAACCCACAAATCAAACAAACCACATTGTAGAGATCAGGATTGAACGTCATAAATATGCGTAAATATTGCAAATCTTTGTTGTTAGCAAGCAAAATAATCACAATCATGCGTTGTTATGTGAACTATAAAGACTCTAAAACACATTCATCTTTACAACAAAAGACAGTGGGATTATTAAATATGAATGTAAAAATATATTGCATTTAATTTGTTAATTCTCTATCCACATGCTTTATTAACTCACTGCTACAATCCTGATGTGATTTATAATTACATTTATTTGGTTGTAACTATATAACTTTGATTTTCTGCAGAGCTGGAGAGACCCCTGACCGAGCCTCAGATCCGAGTGGTTTGTAAGCAGACGCTCCAGGCCCTGGTTTACCTACACGAAAACAAGATCATTCACAGAGACCTAAAAGCCGGTAACATCCTCTTCACCATGGACGGCCAAGTCAAACTGGGTAAGTAACACAAATATTTCCATAAAGGAATGGTTTTATACTTAAATGTTAATACATGATACAAGCAGTTCAACATTAAAAATTATGTAAAGCTTTAGTTAAAAATCAGCATCAGAAATAATATCCATTCTGATAATGTCTTCATCATATTAATGTGGTTTCTCTTACGAACACTATTAGATCTTATCTTAAAACTAGAGATGCACCTATCCAGCTTTGTCACTATATCAGATTCATTTTTAAAAATCTGTAACTAATAGTGTACAGTAATAGTAATGCATTAATAGATTGACAATCCTGAACCAACACCCACTGCTGTATTCATCCATCTCTATGTATGCAAAAGCTGTAACTAAATAGCCATTTTCCTAGTATAGTGTCTTGGACTTATTTTATGCACCTTTTGCACCATTTTTATGCACCTGCTGACTTATTATAGAATAATTTACTACTTTACTACTTTACTACTAATACTTTACTTCACATTCATCTGTTTTGAAAACTACTTTGAACTGTTCATATTTTGCTGCAGCCATTGATAAATTTGTTACTCCTTTTACACAGCATACTATGTGTTGTGCTGAAATGGCTTCCCTCAAGATGTGTTTTTATTCTTTTATACACTGCTCGGTTCTACTTTCCTCTTGTGGTCTGTGATATAACTCTTGGAAATACTGCCTCACATTCAAACTGTTTATAGTCTTTTTAAACCAGTGCAGCCCCCAAAGTCACATAAACCCATTTGTGAAAAAACATGATTATTCTTGCATTGAGCTTAATATATGTATATTAATCTCCAGCTAAGCCTTAAGACTTAAAGAAGACATATTATTATTTTTCTGGTATAAACTATAAACTATTGTTTACACAATGCTGTTGAATCTTGCGTGTGTTACAGTTTTCGAAAAGAAAGGTAGGTGAAAAGAGCTATGTCAAGTCAAATTAAAGGTACATTAAGTAACTTTCTGGAAATAAAAAGTTAAAACCATATAACTTACTCATGGAACATTCTCCATGGAGATTTTATGCCAAACTCTGGAAGATTATAGCCAAAGCAACTAAATTTCCATGGAAACAAGTAGGAGGAGGCCCTCTCCAAATATGGACGCATGTTTTTCAGTGCATTTAAAAGCAATCAAAATAATAATAATAATAATAAAAGTACATTTTTATTCTATTTTAAACATTTTTCTTTTGATCTATTTAGCCCAAAGTTACATACTATGGCTTTAAGGAAAACCATATTACAAAACATGAAAGAATCACTCAAAAATCTACTTTGAGTGATCTATTGATGATGGAAAATCACACATAATGTTTGAAGCTCTTGAGAGTTTATTTTTAAATCTTTCATCAATGGTTGTGCACATGGCTTACACTTCCACATGATCCACCTCGTGATGCATGCTTAATACATTTGGTGAGTGAATGCCAGAATCCGCATAATACTGACATACTGAAATTAGCCTCAGACATGATTTAAACTTGAGCAGAGCACATAGCAAATGTAATAGACTGTCTCAGTACAGTGGTGTATGAGTCACTCCTGCCTGGACACTGCCGCCCATAGAAACCACACACTGAGTCTTTAGTCCAGTGACATAACTCACGATGTGGTTATGTGAGCTGCATCTTCAGAATTACTGGATTTCAAATGACATCACATTTTAATGACCTGTAATTCTTTGATAGCATTGAGGATTTTAAAAAAGGCATCAAAATGATCAGATCCATTTTTTGGACAGCCTAACCCATGCTTGGATTTGAATATACTATATGTACGATTAATGGAAGAATACTGGCCTTCCCTGTTTTATAAATATTAAAATTGACAAGTTCTTCAGTTGGAAAATCACCTGTACAAGCAGATCTTTCTAGCAAATGTAGATTGTATTTTATTTATTTTTACAATTATGTTGTGTGTGCGTGTGTTTTTTTTAGGGCGTAATTTGAACTATGTATTATTATTAATAGTATTGGATAACCTAACTGGAACCAGAAGTTTGTGCTGACTTTATCGACTAATTTTCCTTGCTCGTATCCTATTTTGACATGATTATTTTAATAAAGGGTGCAGCTTTGGGTTACACTGATTTGAAAGGGTGTTAGTAAATTAAATTATTTCCTTTTCCTTATTTGTATCACATGTTTTCCAGCTGACTTCGGAGTGTCTGCCAAAAACACCAAAACGCTACAGAGAAGAGATTCCTTCATAGGAACGCCCTATTGGTGAGATACAATGTTAAACCTTATAGGAGTAGTTGTTTTATTTTTCCAGATTAAGATGTGTGTTACTGACTTTTTCTTAACTGTCTTAAAAGTTATTCTTCGCTTTCCAAACCCATTTCTAGCTTTATATTTATTCACCACAATAAGTTTGTAATTGCTTTTCACAAATTTCAAGACAAATTGTTCTGCATTACATGAGGAAATTGAGTAGAACCCCCTTTATACTGTATTTTTGTATTTCTTTTCAGGATGGCTCCAGAGGTGGTTATGTGTGAGACATCTAAGGACCGCCCATACGACTATAAGGCAGATATCTGGTCTTTGGGCGTGACCCTGATTGAACTGGCCCAGGTTGAGCCCCCAAACCACGAGATGAACCCAATGAGAGTTCTGCTGAAGATCGCCAAAGCAGATCCTCCCACCCTCATGCAGCCCTCCAGATGGTGAGTCCAATTACAAACATGGTCTAATATTGTATAAAGAAAAAATAAAACATACACATAAAACTACACAAGTGTCCTGAACATGATCTGTACTTGGACTTAATTTTGTCTTATTAAAACAAATATAATCATAACATAACAACATAAACATAAACAATAGAGAACTTTAATCCCAGCAAAAATCATTGTAAAATTGTTGTCTTCACAGTCTGAACTCTGCTCTAAACCACATGCTTCCACTAACACTAAGATCTGTAAGGGCCATGGATCACTGATAATTGGACATAACTGAATCTTAATAATTAAGTAGTTGCACTGCCCTAATTTGAGTTGAGTCATAGATGATACTGGCAGGCAGTTTGTTATTTTGAAATGTGTGCAAACAATCCAAGTTTTTAGGTCCTATTTAAGTTTATACATTTAAAAATCTTCTGTGCATGTGTAACCGCTACATACAACATTTAATTCTGTATGTTTTATCCCCTAAATAGGTCCCCAGAGTTCAGTGATTTTCTTCGACGATGTCTTGACAAGAATGTAGACAACAGGTGGAACGCTGCACAGCTTTTACAGGTTTGAGAAGGCTTCTATTTGTCATTTTCTGACAGAAGATAAAGCACAGCATCGGAGTGGTTGTTTTGGAGTGCTGTTGTGGTGTAGCTAAATGTTTTAAGGTTTGAACTTTAATCCAACCTCTGACCAGTGTGTTCTGTAGTGGTGTTCTTGGACAAGACACTTCACACGCATTATGTGTGTGGGTGAGCTAGTATTGTAGCAATACTACATTTTTAAATGTATTTTTTGATACAAAGGAAAAGACATCACTAGATATTGATGATTTACATGTTTTTTAGAGAATTCTACACATATTCAGGAATTCTCTAACTATTCATCAGCATCAATACCAATTCAGATTGTTTTAGTATTGATAGTATCCGTCTGAATATAATTTTTTGACACAAGACTGAATGAATAATGGTTTACATCAGTGCTTTGAGAATACAAATGAAATCTATTATCAGTATTTATTGTCAAGACACTGCCATAAGTTTGGGGGGCTAAGTACACTCTAAACCCTGACGTTCTTTATAAGCCTATTTAAATCAACCATAATTCCTTTGACGATTTGCACCCACCTGTCATCAGATGGTGTAGAGCTTACCTGAGTACATCTGTGCAGTGTGACAGGTGCACTCTGGTCTGGCTCTCATCCCTGTGTCCTGCACTGACGTCAGAGCTGGATGTCCTTTTTCCATCAGGCTCACAGGGCACTGCCATCTGTGTCACTCCACAAACTGTGGAGGTAGAGGTGTACATCGGAGCTATTCAGCAGATTTAAACGTAGGCTTTTGAGGAAAAGACAGAAGAAAATGGGTTTGAAAATGCAAAAATGTGGAGTGCTACAAGTGAAGGTTTTTATGTCTAAGAAGATCTATATTCTGAGGCCAGTGATTCATTATGTCCACCAGCTGTCAAAAACAAAGAAGGTATGTTGTATAGAAAGTGTAGTTGGTTATGTTGTAGTTTCTCATAGACTCACAGAAAATGAACTGTGCACCGCTGATTTAAGGTATTTCTGATGGTAAGATATGCCAAAAAAACTAAATTCAAATGTACTCTCTTTTAATTGATAAATCTATTACACATGAGATGTTTGAAATGTTTTTTGAATGTCTCTGTTATGTCTGCAAAATAACCACAGTCATGTTAAAATTGAAATCTTGGTAGTCTTGGAAATGGTTGCAATTAACAAATGAATGAAGGTTGAAAATAATGTCTTGTCCTTTTATTTCAGACATTTTAATAAAAAAGGAATGGGAAATTTAATTAATTACTATATCAATACTACTCATGTTTTTCCCAAGTTGTTATGCCCTGGTGGTTTTAAAACTACATACGTTATCTAGATAAAGTGCACACTAATGTTACATCAAGCAGGAAGTGGTGTAATTGAAATGAAAATTAACACTGAGAATGAAGCCTAATGATATTTTGTTTTTTATAGCATTCATTTGTGTCAAGCGTGGTGGATAATCGGCCACTTCGGGAGCTGATCGCTGAAGCCAAGGCCGAAGTCACTGAGGAGATCGAAGAGCACAAAGAGGAGGAAGAGGAGGAGGAGCCGGAGCCACAGCTTGTGAGTGACTTGATATTTACTCTACATCCAGTTTTGCACAAAGTTATACAGTTCTAAGCATCTAAACAGGCCAACTGACTTTGCTCTCACCCTTTACACTATAGTTTAGATGGTTATATCAAATTCCTTTGCTGTGAAGGTTGTAGAACATTCACATTCAGTCTCATCTTCCCACATGATGTCAACTTTACAGATTAATTCAATAAATAATGAATACACCAAATTATCAGTTAAGTTGGTTATTATATATGCTTATATAATGATAACGCCAACCAACTAGCTAACATTTTTATTTTACCCTTTCTCCCTTTTCCACAGGGCCACAAACGCGCTCCATCAGATGTCAGCGTTGCCAGTTCAGAGGATGAGAAAATCCCTCTATCTCCCACCAGTTTGGAGTCTGTCCCGGAGAACATGGAGCCTCTTACCCCTGTCACTCCCCTCTCTCCCCTCACCCCCCTTACCCCTATCACCCCTGTCACACCTATTACCCCCG
>KN500540.1:0-20120 GCA_000787155.1 Scartelaos histophorus | reverse complement strand
AAAAAAGGTGTTGAAAATAAAAACTGGTGCTAATTCAAAGCCCCAAGCAAAACCCTCACTAATCTAATTCCAAGTCAAACAAAGTCAATGTTTCAAACTGATAAAGGAGACAAGGGAGGAATCATTTTTCACATTAGAATCACCACTCTGAATGTGAAAAGCACTGAAATCTAAAGAGATAAAAAGCAAAATAGAAGAAACTATTCAGCTTTACCAGCCCATTAAGTTGATGGGAGTACTTTACTTAATAAAAAAGATGAGCTCCAACCCTAATTGCAACCCTAAATTAATACAGTAAATTATCAACAAACTTGTTTCATATTTTCTTGATAATAATATGGAAAGAGGGCTGCAAAATGTGCTTATTCCATTACCATGCTATTACCATGATATTGATATTTTGCAGTGACTATGTCTATGGCTAATCCTCACTAGCTTGTGGCTGTAATGTTATTTGAAAGGGACTTGCTTAACTGTATAGTCAGATTTATCAAAGATAAGATTAGTCTGATATTTTGACTGATTAGTCTAATTTGACTCTAATTTGAGTAACAGAGCGTCAGACAAAGAGTGCCTACAGTTAGCATCACACCTCCAGAGAATGTTGATGAATATCAATTACTCAGCCATAAATTAATAGTTTAAATGATCTTCTGTTGACTGAGTTGCTGTTAATCGCAGGGTAAGAAGCGTCAGTACGACCAGGAGGTGGAGAACCTGGAGAGGCAGCAGAAGCAGACCATTGAGAGACTGGAGCAGGAGCACACCACACGACTGAGGGACGAAGCCAAACGCATTAAAGCCGAGCAGGACAAGGAACTATCCAAGTACCAGAACATGCTCAAGAACCGCAAGAAGGAGGTCAGTGTCACAAAGGGGTGGGGGGGATGAAAAACGCTTTTAGAAGTACAATGTAATTTTTATATGCAGAATAAGAGTACTTTTTATCTTGACCTGAGGTCATATATTTGTTATGATACAGTTCAAAATTATACTAAAACTGTTCAGGAAAGCTCAAATTGTGTCCTCACTGTCTAATAAACAGCACAACTTACACTTATTTAGCATAACTTGTGTGGCCATACCGGCTGGTCAAAGCCTGATCCCGTCAGATCTCAGAAGCTAAGCTATGTTCTGCACTCTACACTGTAATTGACTTCCCTGCAGCCTGAGGTCACTGGTGTAAGTCAGATATTTATAATGTTCTGTTTGATTGCTGAACAGATACACGTCTCTCGGGCCAGCCCTTGTTTGGGTTTTTGTGCTCAGTGTTTACTAGAGGCTGAAACCATCGCGGGCCACATCACATTACTATTCCTGTATCGCTCTAATCCATCCACAGCTAATATATCTCCCTTTATTTGGATCTGTTTGGCACACGGCTGCGCAGACTTTGGACAAACCGGTGCAGCTTTCTCCCAAACTTGTGACAAATGCCTTAATGAAACGTATCAAAGAGGACATTATCACAGCCCCATCAGAGTAGGTAACACCGATTCTGGTTGCAGTGGATTCTCAATTTAACCTCCTTTTCCTGGCTTCTAATTTAAACCTGAATGAGCCAGTTTCTATTTACGTCTGTTTATTTTTTTCTAAACAAACAATGAATTCTGTTGTCTCCAAAACTCATCTCACCATGAAATAAAATCTAAGGCACAATGGCAGATTAACAAGTGTTTTTCTTCAAACTACAAAACTGCTTTTTTCAGCTATTATTAATGCAATTAGGTGTTAGTCCTTGTGGATTGCTACATTTAATATTGGATGATGTAATTTGATCTACAGGGAGTGGCCCATGTAATGATTAAGTCCTCTCAGTTTTCCTCATATACGCTGTGCAACACTCCCGTTCAGGAAGTAAGTAATAGCCCAGAGTGTGCAGTGGTGATGGCTTTTGAAACTCTTTCCTACTTTTTGTGAATTTCATTTTAGTTTATTTGATTATTTGGGGAGGTCAGGTTTTAGTGTGACAAAACACCATACAACAAACAGACAGGCTAGACTGTACAGCCGCAATATACACAATCCACAACTACAATTTCACTGCAATATAAAATGATTAAATGTGGTAATCTTTGCTTTTTTTCATTCACAATACATCCTTAAAGGCCCTTAGACTGAAAATTGAATGGGTTAAATAAGGTATTTTGAAATGTGGACTTGTAGACCACAATACAGAAAGTAATGAATGATTAATGAATGCAATAAAGGTGCTCTATGTAACTTTTCCTGCGGTTTGTGGAGATGCTTTACTTAAAATTCCACTGTATGCATTAAGCTTATCCTGTCTCCGTGATGATCACCGGGATAAGTTACAGGTTAGAGCTGTGGAGAAGCAGCCCCATACACATAATAAATACAAGGCAGAATATGTCACTGCTACACTGTGGAACCATTAAGGCAGTTCACTAACAAATCCATGGAAATGAGCAGGTGGCAGATCCTCCACACATGAAAAGTTACACAGTGTACCTTTTTAGAATAAGCTTTTAAAAATCTAGTGTACTTTTTATACTGAAATCTTAGCTATATCAAAATAAATGGAACTCCACCAAATGCCTTGTAAGAGACTGTGGTTTACTGTGAGCCAAGTAGGACATGAATGGAGGCGACAGCAGGTGAAACAGCCCATTGTTCATTCTGTTTGCTTGATCAGCCAGATTAATCCTATATCCACCTGGCACTTCCCCTGATAAAAAGGTCAATGCACACGGCAAATGTCCTTTTTGGTATAAAATGTACAATAGCAGTGTCAAACTCAAATGAACAGAGAGCTAAAATTAAAACTGGGACAAAGTCACGGGCCAAACTAAACATTTATTGAAAAAAATTCACATACACATAATACATATTTGATATTATCTCACAGGCCAAATATAATTTTATCACTTGCCAAATTTGGCCCGTGGGGCTTGTGTTTGACTTGTCTGATGTACAAGAAGCAGATTTATTGATGATATATAATGTTTTGTTTTCAAGTGGTTTGTGGTGTTGGTTGTGTTAAATTAGACAAATGGTTCTCAACTTGTAATTCTCAGACTTTTCACACCGAGTAACAGTCAGATGTATTTGTAAACTAGGTGGATGGCAGGACTAAATCAGACCTAAACTTGGCCTAAACCTGGTCTATAACAGGACTAAACCGCACCTTAATAATGGCTACACCAGATCTAAAATAGTTAAGGTTTGATTCAAGTGCTGTTAACCCACAGAAGTACAAAAACACAAATACACTTATCTTGGTACCATTTAATAATAACTGCACCTTAATTAGTCTAAATACGGCATGAACAAAGACTTCTGTCACAATAAACAGGTAGTTTATTAAGAATGATTCTGACTTAGTTTAATTAAAGGGTTAGGGTATTAATTAAGTAGTTATTAAGCATAATTAATGAGCTTATGATAAAAATCTTTGTTCATGCTTTATTGAGGATATTATGAATGTTATTATTATAAAGTGTTACCATCTTTTTTTTATAAAACTAGGACAACTACAGAATCAGATCCTCTACCTGTCCTCACACCACAGTTTGAGAATCACTCAAATAAAGTTAGATTTTTTACTATCTGATTATTTCTAAATTAAATACTTGTTTGTTTCAGGAGCAAGAGTTTCTCCAGAAGCAGCAGCAGGATCTGGACAGTGCTCTGAAGAAGATCATTCAACAGCACAAACATGAGCTGGCAACGATCGAGAGGGACTGTCTCAACCACAAACAGCAGCTACTCCGAGGTATACAAAAAACACACACGTACACGTACAACATTTCTATCTGACGAGATAACTCACAGTACTTTTATAATTTAAAATGCACTTAATTGACTAATATATTTATCATATGATAACCCATTGTATATTTTCATTGTTTTGCTTTGGCATTTACTCTGACTAGGTGATATACCAAAAAACAAGTTTAATTTAAATAATATAAATAACTTGGCTTAATAACATAGCCTTTTTAAAAACGATATCTTGTAATGATGCAAAACAATCTGATTACAATTTCAAATGGCACAAATTTGCATTCTAATTTTTCAAACAAGGGGATAAAATTATATTTCTGCTCTTTAGTGGGCATTTTTTCAGTTTGTATTTGCCTGATATTTCAAAAGAACATTTTGTTCTGTCATCTCAACAAAAGTTTGTTTCACCAATGCATTTCGAGGTCAGAAGCCTCTTGGGTGAGAGGCTTCTGACCTGTTTATTTGTGTTTTCTTTACTCCTTTATTCCTTGTTTGGAACAACTGAGTCATGATTTTTTTAACGTCCTTGTTTAGTCCAGAATTCAGTTTTTCTTTTGAAATGGAATCTGGGTGACTGAGGGATTACACATATTTGATTGACATATTGGTCTGATACTGAGATATTTGTCTGATACTGAAAAATCAATTAATACATTTAAACTAACCTTAAATCCACTACTAAACTGTGTATATGGTGTTTTAATAGTATTATATGGAGTTTATTTGGAGTTTGGCACCTGTTACCTCCTCCCAACTCACTTTTATTTAATCATGCAGGTACTGCACAAGTTCCCAGCTCTATTTGAAATATGATTGCTCTATTGGAAATGTGGGTTTATGTGTTTAGTCCCACTTTAAAGACAAAATGTCTTCATGTTATAGGTGGTCAATAAAAAAGATTCACTTTTGTCAATTTTCAAAAGATATTCAGTTTTGACAATTTTCCCCACCCCATCTTGGCATTTTAGTGCAGTAAAGGAAGCATATATTCCTTTCAAAGAATCACCAAGTAAAGCTACTGGAAGCTCTTTGTTTTGGCCCTAATCTCAGACTTGGTGCCTGGAGTTTCACAAACATCAGTTTTTATAAATTCCCTGAGAACTGTCACGAGAGCCGGTCTGTGGAGGATCTGGTAAAGAGATTTGACTGGCCACAGTAATACCCCAATGGTTCAAGATCTCATTAGGAAAGTTAAGGCATGTTGAATATTTTGAGCATTCAGAAATCATATTTTTAGTGTGTTAACAGAGTCCATAATATAAACGTAAAACATTTTGGTTTTCAGTTCAAGTATCCAACCAGAAGAGTCCAAAATATATTTGTAACATTCCTGATCACTGAAATGCAAGAACAATACAACAAAGTTACAGAACTACAAAGCTCTTCAGTGCTGTATAAACCAATGATTTGCAGCTTATTGTTGTGTTATGTTTCTGTCAAAAATAAAATTATAAATTGCACTTTTTGTTTTCTCCTGTAGCCAGAGAAGCTGCTATGTGGGAGTTGGAAGAGCGCCACCTGCAGGAGAAGCACCAGTTATTCAAGCAGCAACTCAAAGACCAGTACTTTATGCAGAGACACCAACTGCTCAAGAGGCACGAGAAGGTGCGTAACATTGTTCAAATATTTTTCACTTCATATATTGCAAATACTCAGGTGGACTATTACTATAAAATGTGTTTTTTTTTTTCAACCAATACAAATTCAATTCCCTCGACAACTGAGGGGTTTAGTTTATAGTCCGCACATAACTTTATTCCTTACATATTTGATGTGTTTTTGGTTGACGTGGAGCAGGAGATGGAGCAGATGCAGCGTTATAACCAGCGTCTGATCGAGGAGTTGAAGAACAAACAGACCCAGGAGAGGACCCGCCTCCCAAAGATCCAGCGCAGTGAAGCCAAGACCCGCATGGCCATGTTCAAGAAGAGCCTGCGCATCACTGCAGCCACCATCACCGCTGACCAGGAGAGGGAGCGCGTCAAACAGGTGAAACTCACAGGCACTTTGGTTTAATGCATAGCTATTTATGTTTCTGTCTTGCACAATTCATCTTATTTAATGTGGAGTTCACCACCTGCTTGTCTCCATGAAATTGTTACTGCTCAGGGTTTAGGGCGCTACTGAGCTTCTACCTGAGCTTCTTGGCCAATTTAGTGCTGCCCTGTCAATGACATTTTTGGACTAAACTTATTGTTTAATGATCTGTCCTGTATGTTTGTGTGTGTGTGTCAGTTTGCAGCTCAGGAAGAGAAGCGTCAGAAGAACGAGCGTCTGCAGCAGCAGCAGAAACATGAGAACCAGATGAGAGACCTGCAGCTCCAGTGTGACGTCAACGTCAGGGAGCTACAGCAGCTACAGGTCAGACACCAGACTGATGGGATCATCGAAGAGTTATATAGAGCAGTACTTATTTGTTAGACAAGGGAATTGACTTTTGTGGTTCATGCTATTTTATGTGATTTTGTGGTTCATGCCATATTTGTGTGAAACATGTGCAAGAAAGATTGGACTTACAATCTTTTAAACATTTCACTTACTTCTGCGCCTGTCAATCATGCATATCCGACTCTGGTAAATAAGACATTGTCCTAGACTATACCAAATTTAAATATTGTGTAATATTCAAATTCTTATTTTTCACTGCTAGGTGACAAATCTCAGTTTTACCATTTCCACATCTTTTATTCACATATTACCTATTCTCTAATTAGTGTGTTTTTCATTGTTTCAGAATGAGAAGTGCCACCTGCTGATCGAACATGAAACACAGAAGCTGAAGGAGTTAGACGAAGAGCACAGTCTAGAGCTGAAGGAGTGGAGGGAGAAGCTACGGCCCAGGAAGAAGGTATATATGCTCTTCAATCAGTGCTGAATATTGCTCACAAGATCTAATGGTTTAAGTGATCGTGTTTAAGACAAATATATTCAGCAACTCACAAGTATTACTGTGGGAGTAACCGTGCCCCTTTCATATTTAACATGAACTATAAAAAGAAGAGTGAACTGTCAAGGACCAATCATATTTTATTTCAAATGATTGATTTCCAACATTTATCCATTTGTGATGTATTGAGCAACATTATTTAGCTGTTATGAAATACAATAGAGTAGAGAAGTGTCATTTAGGATGCTAGGAATCCTTTAGGAAAGTGAGGAATAAATTTGGACCTCTGCAGACTGTTTCGATGAACAAGTCATTTTTAAGACTGTATAAATCAGGTACATTGATATCCACGTTTGTTTTGTTTTCAGGCTCTGGAGGAGGAGTTTGCTCGGAAGTTGCAGGAGCAGGAAGTGTTCTTCAAAATGAGCGGAGAGTCCGAGTGCCTTAACCCCTCCACACAGAGTCGTATCTCCAAATTCTACCCCATCCCCAGTGTCCACTCTTCCGGGTCATAACTTAAACCTCAGTAATAATATTATGTATGTTCTCAAATACAAAAACACTCAACGGTCTGGACTGTAAAACGGTGCCTGTATTGCCTTCATCTATGGACTAATTAATGAAGAAGGATTTGGAAGTGGAAATTTCCTGTTAATTATGCCACTAAAATGAAGACCCTCTTTTCTTATCTTTATATATTTCGAATTTTAAAACTAAAATCCAGTGCCTGATTTGACACTTCTAATTTGCTGCTTAATTGCTTTCATTTAACCTTTGCACTAAGCATTTTATACCACTTAAATACTCAATAATTCGGGTAATAACAAAAAAAGAAAAAAAAAACTGCCAATGATTTGTAGTTGAATATTTAATAGAATGTAAACTTTTTATTGAAGGAATGCTCTAGATTAGTAGTGTATATGGTGTTTAGAACGAAAAACAAACAAAAGAGCTAATTTGTGACTTCAATGCAACTTTTTATTTTCAGAGCTTTGAATAGAAAAGTAATGTTACTAATAAGCTGTAAATACAACTCCAATTTAAAAAAAAAAAACACCATTGACACAAGATTGTTTCAAGTTGTAAAAACAGAGATTTTAGTTCATTTTAATGTTGTACTTCGTATTATATATCATGGGACAAGGAAAAGGCACCAAAGGCTGAGAATTTTTGTGCAAAGTGCAACAAAGTGCAACAAAATGCATACAATCATTTGTGTTGTAAGCATCAGCCTCACTGCAAATTATTTTCATCAAATATTTCAGCAGTCTCTAATGAACAAAGGCTGTAGCTTATATTACATTTAAATTGATATTCAAAGAAGCATATTTTCCATGTCTATGTTTTACAACCTGACATTGTGTTTTTTGAATTGGAGTTGTTGTTCTCATCACTATATTTGCTAAACATGTGAAGTGTGTGACGTTAATGAAGTGTTTACATTAAGAGACATAAAAGGATTTCTAATTGGACACAAAGGAAATCACTGCAGAGCCAAAATAAACACTGCCACAGCATTTGAATCAGTTAGTCGTGTAACAGTGTGCACTCTTTGTATTAAATCTTATTATGACCTTGTAACTGTTTTTTTAGTCAGGGATGACAGGATAAAATGTTCTAAAATACTGCAATAAATATATGCAGAACAATTTGACTGATTTCAGATGCCTTTTCAGTTTTGTAACTGCCTGTGTGGCTCTGTCAGCTATTTGTTTGTTTTACTTTTGACATGTTTTTAGTTAAGAACCTTTAAATGACTTTGGAAAACTGTGCTCTGTGGGTGGACCTGCCATAAAAACCTTTGTTTACTGGGATAATGAAGCACAAAATACAATATACTGTAACTGTATTGACAGAATTACCATTACATTTTTTATTTGGATTCATTAAATGATGTAAAGTTACATTTAAAATCATGGACCTGACTGGTTTAGGCCATGTTCACATGTCTCAGTCCCTCCCTGAATTTCACATTTGTTTTGTACAAGTCTGTTACATGAAGCAGTGCTGTGCACATTTTCAAAGTGATACTGTCGGTGGTATTTAAATGAAGTGATCCACTCCAGCACCTGTGCTGTAGCTTATTTTACTGTAACTTTTAGCAGCTTCTGATCAATTATTGCTATGCTGATTGAGTAAAAAAGAATGCCCAAAATGCATTTAAAATCATTATTAAAATGTATAGTTTTAGAAGAAGTGTATTAGTTAGATAATGTTGTCATTTGGATGTAAATAAACAATTTCTTCTATTGCAGCTGTCTTTGGTCAAATATTTCAATAGAAACTCATTCTACAATAAACATACATAAACATTCAAACTAAGTGATACAAAAATATTCAATTTTTTAAGTTAAAACATCCCTGAAGTCACAAACAACCCCCCCACCCCTTTGCAAAAATACAAAAAGATTTACAATGGTTTAAAAGTATTTCACAAAATAATCCTTAAATCTTACACAAAAACTGTACATTTATTTAAACATTTTAAACTCCTTTGAGACTCCGCCTCTTTCGTTTGGTTGCAAATGAATATTCTCCTGAAAAATATAACCCACAAACCTTTGTCAAATCACCCATAGTAACTTGAATATCATTGTTCAGTGTAAGACTTACCTTTTTGACCTCTGGGTCCCTCAGGCCCAGGAGGTCCTCTTTCACCTGTTACCACACAAAATAAACATTGAGCGCATTGCTATAACTGTTTTATATTAATATGGTATTAAGTTTTTATTTCTAGTACCTCTTTCTCCCTTTGGTCCTGGGATCCCCATATCTCCTTTGGGTCCAGGTCTCCCCTCAATGGCTCCATACGCTGTGAAAAACACATTTAACTGCTTTATACTTCTTATACCTTCTTCTTTATACCAACACGACAAACATTTAAATGAACATACCTCTGAGGTACTCCACTAAATCTGTGATGTTTGTGTCAGAACCGAACAGGCGGTTGTGGCCTGGTGGTCCAGGAGGGCCTGGGAGTCCTGGGGGGCCTGTATGGAAGCGGCTCTGGTGTTCATTTAACACATCCCTGAAAACTCCATGAGCTGTAAGAGAGCACAGCTTCAGCCATGTGCACATCTTACCATGATAGTCATTATTTTGAATCTTACATTTCATATAATCCACAAGTTCTGTGACATTTGAATCAGACCATCTGGTGTATCCGGAGGGACCTGGAGGCCCAGGAGGTCCTGGGGGTCCTTGGACCACGGATTGTGAACCAGCATCCTGCAGGAGTCTGTGGGCTGAAGTGAAGGAACAAAACTCTGTTACATGCAGGTTAAGGGGAAGTACTAGCCTCACAAAGGATTATTATGTGGTTCTTACTTTTAATGTAATCTGTCACTCTGAGGGCCATACTCGAGTAGTCACCGATATCGCCCGGCTCTCCTTTGTTTCCTGGGGGTCCTGGTGGTCCAGGCAGACCAGGGAGCCCGAACATAGGTACTCCTGAACTGTCAACTGCTATGGACAGTTAACTAATTAAAATATAGAAATAATATTTGGACATGCAGTTTATCTTAACTAAACTCTTTCATTGCTGAAGTAGCTTTTTGTGAGCAGATTCTTCCTTCATTATTCAATAGACCTACTCTTTTGATAGTCCTGCACTTCAGCTCTGGGGACATCTCTGTTGGCATGCTCCGCGTATGAAATCAGTCCACTATGAGGCCCAGGAGGTCCCACTGGTCCTGGGGGTCCAGGAGGGCCGGGGGGGCCTCTAGGACCCCTGAAGGCAACACCTGTAAACACAGTGTGATGATAACCTCTCTTAAACACTTTGTGAGAACAAATAAAGAAATATGACTGACTCTGCAGGTAGTCACGGATGTCACTGGTGATGTAGTTGGCCAGTCCTGGAGCTCCAGGTGGTCCCATGGGTCCAGGGGGTCCCACTGGTCCAGGAGATCCTGGGATTCCAGGAGGTCCTTGGGGACCTATATGAGCTTTAATATAAAGAGATGCATTAATGCCACTTACACAGATGAAGTCAGGAGTTAACCTAAATAGACTGTGTTTTACCATTATAGCTTCCAGGAAGCCCGGGAGCTCCGGGGGGTCCTGGAGGTCCTGGGACACCTGCCAGCCCTCGTTCTGAAGATGAACCACATCAGTCACGGTCAGTTTGGTTTGAAACCAGTTCTTACAAAGCACAACACTCACCGTTTAGAAGGGCAAGAACTCTCTCTGCGACCTCCACTGGGTTAAAAGTGTAAGTTCCACCTCCAGGAGCCCCGGGAGCGCCTGGTGGACCAGGAGGACCTGCAATGTATCTCCTCACATCGTCTCCTGTATAAATATTATACAATAATAATAATAATTAAAAAAAACAACAACAACATTATAAACGTATAGTTACAATATTACTGACAGTATGAATTCACATACTTTGCATGATAGCAATGACATCATTGAGAGAGACAGCTCCTGGAGGTCCGGGGGGTCCGGGGGGTCCAGGGGCCCCAGAACCACTGTCATATCTTTGATCTAAGCATATCAATTATGTAATTAAATAATAATCCAGAAATGTAAACAGAGTATGCTGTAATGGACTGTTACTTTGAATGTAGCTGAGGATTCTGTTGGTTATGTCGTCCATCTGCCCATCTCCTGGAGACCCTGGGACACCTGGGGCTCCTGGGGCTCCTGGAACTCCAGGTGGACCTGGAGGACCTGGAATACCTGCACCTAACAGCAAAAATGTTACTTTAGTGCAAAGACTATATGTGAAAACCAAGTCAGGCAATAGTATTAATGCTCTATACCTTGTCCATAGCTGACAGATGGTGCTCCAGGAGGACCTGGGGGTCCTGGAGGACCAGACAGGTACTGCCTTATACCATCACCTGTACATAAGTATGAGCCATGGATTTAACAGAACAGATGTACTGTATTTGTGGTTATCAGAAATAAATAACCCACTCTGTAGTAACTCCGCGACAGCCTGGCTCACATCTGTAGAGTCACTGCCATCTTGTCCTGGAGGACCAGGAGGCCCGGGGGCACCTGGAGGGCCTGGTGGTGGTGGAGGAGCTGCCAGGCACATATACAGTATGTCAAGACAGTTATATTCATACTTTTTATTAATATGGTTTTTGTATTCTTGTTATGCACTTTGCTAGGTGGTATTTTTATATGATATTTACAATGTTTTTTAATAAAAGATAAAATTGTGGGCACTGTTTTCTATTATAAGTAAATCATCACCTGGTGGTCCAGGAGGCCCCTCGGGTCCTTGGGGCCCAGGTGATCCAGGCTGACCTGGGAAACCTGAAAAGTACAATATGTATAATCCACTTGAATAATGCTGATTTCATCAATAGATAAAATATCTCTTGATTAAACAAGTCCTAATTCATAATGCAGCTCATTTACATGTATCTAACTATCATCCAGACATTGTCCAGAGAAGGCTACAGTTTTAGACATGCATAGTGAGGGAGTTCTGTAGGACCAATGTCACATGGTTTCTGGTGGTTTGAGAGAGTGATGTAAATGCTGTAATTTTGTGCCAAATATGACACATTACTTAGAAGAGAAAAAAACAAACTTTTCAGTACAGAAGTTGTAAGAAGAAGTTGTGACTGGAGTTTTTGTGTCTGTCTATAAATTCTATTCATATTGTGATTTTTGTGTGTTCTATTTTGTCCTTTGTGCCTTCTTCAGTCTATGGACTCTAGTAAGACTACGCAGTGGATAATTTGGCAAATTTTGGAATTTGTGTTGAAATTTATACTTTATCATTAAAGCAACTAAAAAAACATAAAAGTCTGTTTACAAACCATGTCCTGGTTCTCCTTGTTCTCCAGGACTTCCAGGAAGTCCTGGTTGACCTGGATCTCCTGAAATAATAAATACAAATGCAATAGTTAAAACACAAAACAAACAAATTTCTTTTCAATCGGTTCAATCAGGTTGGAAAAAAACTCACCTTGGGACCCTGGTTCACCTATAAAAAGAGTATTTGTTATTATCTTTTGAGAGAACAAGATGTTGGGAATAGAAATATAAATGTAGTCATTCACCTGTTGGACCCTCTGGGCCTGGGGGGCCTTGAGGCCCTGGAGGCCCTGGTGGTCCTGCAAAGAAGGTCTCTGCAAAAAACAAGGGCATAGCCATAAAGCTACATAAACACTAAATAACGTTTCTGCACCAAAAATCACTTATCCATTGTGTATTTTTCACCTGACGTAGGCACAAAGCTGCCGGGTTCTCCTTGGTCACCTTTAGGTCCAGGTGTGCCAATACCTGAAGTGAAAGACAAAAGTCAGCTGTAGTTGTAATGTCCTTTTATATTGTGCTGTGGCTTTTTCCACTTTGAACCAGTTCCGTACCAGGTGGGCCTGGAGGACCTTTGCGTCCTGGAGGACCAGGTTTACCTTCACCTGAAACCATGATACAGTCAACTTAAATACACAAAATGAAAAGACCACATCATATAGCCTCACTTATAATCAAATACATTAGTTCATACCAGGCGGACCCTGTGGTCCGACTTCTCCGGGTGGTCCTGGGGGTCCAGGGGGTCCAGGCGGCCCTGGAAGCCCAGCAGCAGAGCCAAGGTCTGTAAATAAAATGCAAGTCACATGTAGAAACATTCACTTGTTTATGGAGAAGTTCATGATAGAGACTCACTGCTGGTTTCTGTGGCACTGACAGACTCTGAGCTGGTGCTTGTGCCGGTGCCGGGCTCTCCACTCTCCCCTTTGTCTCCCTTCTCTCCTTTTTCACCTTTTTCTCCTTCTTCTCCTTTTTCTCCCTTTTCTCCCTTTTCTCCCTTCGCACCTGGTTCCCCTTTCTCTCCTGGCTCTCCTTTGGCCCCTGATTTTAACATATACACAACATTCAGTTTTGTTGGCTGTTGATCTCCACTTCTCACTTCAGACAGTATTTACCAGGAGCACCGGGGACTCCAGCTGGACCGGTGGGACCTGACAGACCTGGGGCTCCGGCGGGACCAGCAGGCCCAGCAGGGCCGGGGGGACCAGGGATCGCCACAGTCTCAGAGCCAGCTACACAAACACAAGTGCTTTGTGTTTACAGAGAAACAGAGTGAAAGTGATGTTATGGATAACTCTGAGAGGTATTCTCACCTGTGCTCGTGATAACTTTCCCAGGTGAACCAGGTTCTCCTACAGTAGTAAAGATTTTCATTTGATTTTTAGAACACTCCACACACTGCAGTTTTATTAGTCTATGAAATACATAATCACTATTACCTTTAGCTCCAGGTTGACCAGGAATACCAGCAACACCTGTGAAATCCAGAAACAGGTGTAAAAGATACAAAATATAATAATGTAATATAGAATAGACATAGAATAGACACACTCATTGTGTTATCAGTGTTACCTGCTGGACCTTGAATGCCTGGAACGCCTAAAACAGAAAAAGATCATTAGGAAGGTTGATAAAGTTCCACATAGCTCATCTCATATCACAATTATGTGTAATATCACACAGTATAATATATGTAGAGTGTGGTACCTGGAGGTCCAATGTCTCCAGGAAGTCCAGGTGGTCCTCTGGCACCAGGCAGTCCCATGGAGCCTGGCTCACCTATTAAGAGCATTGAATGAAACAATTGTGTCTCAATATAAGCAGTGTAAGAACAAGGCCAATCAGGTTGTTTTACCTCCAAGTCCCTTAGTTCCCTTTGGCCCAGCTGGACCGGGTGTTCCTGGCTGCCCTGGTTCACCTATAAACCAGAACAGTAAAAATTAAAACAAAATAGTGATTTCTGTCAAAATAATACAGAGCAAATAATAAAAAACAATTTGTCTAATATAGTGAATGGCAAAAAGAAAAGCTGACACGTTTTGGGACACACCTGCTGCTCCACGTGGGCCCCTTTCTCCATGGTCTCCTTTGGTTCCTGGAGCCCCAGGAGTTCCCCGGTCACCTTTATTATAAAATAATCAGAATAATTAATAGTATAAATGATTGTTGTGTCTCTTTATTATGTTAAAGAGTCTCTCATGCCTTTGGCTCCTGGAGCACCTGCTTCACCGGTAAAACCTTTCACACCCGGAGCACCTGCATCAAAACTAGATCAGTTTCCATGGCAATGTGTGTTTTACTAAACTTATACTAAAAGATGCAACTTTACCTGGGCTTCCTGGAGCTCCTTGCTCCCCCATTGGTCCTAAATCCAGAAACATTACACACTATGACAAAGGCACAGATCTAACTGAAACAATAAGGAAATATATGTTGACCCGACCTTTGGGTCCCACAGGCCCAGGACTTCCAGCAGCACCAGGATGACCAGGCACTCCTGCGGATCCTGTCAAACACAAGTCTCTTTATGGTTTGCAATGACATTGTTTATAAAAATACATTTCATCAATTTCATTACCTTTTTCTCCTTTTTCTCCAAACCCAGGAGGACCATTCTCTCCCCTGGGGCCCATGGGACCCTCTCGGCCCCTCTGTCCCGGTGGCCCCTCTGGCCCAGGTTCACCTTAATACACAAACAGCTAAATTGTGATCTATGTTCTGTCCCCATAAACAGAGTAAACACACATTTCATAATTCCTCTGATGACTTTTCATGGTGGAAATGCAAACACCTATAAGACACATACAGGTATCAATAGACCTCACCTTCACTGCCCTTCGCCCCTCGTGGTCCCTCCAGTCCGGGGTGGCCCATCTGCCCTGGAGGTCCTGACACAAAACAGAGTCATAAATAAAAACAAAATCAGCTACTTATATGTTTAACAAGTTTATCTTCAGGGCCTTACCCGGTAGACCTGGGAAGCCATTTTCACCTGGAAACAGACACATACAGATGGTTTAGTATCTTGGTTTCTATTGAAATTCAACACAAAAACAGCAATTTCTATATCTTACCTTTATGTCCCATAGCTCCCGTCTCACCTGAAAACAACATTACAGATGGTTGATTAACTTTGAAAAAATTAGAAGTAAAAGTAAATGTACAACCACACACCTTTGGGACCAGGATCTCCCTTTTCTCCTCTTAGTGATTCTACAAATAAAAAAAGTTTACATATTTTACCAAAAGTGATAGAGAATCGTAAATAAAAATCCAATAGTATTTCTGAGACTGTTACCTCTTACTACGTCTGATCGGAGTTCAGCTCTGATCAGCTGCTGCACGGTGCGTTGGAGGGCGGCGCCGTCCTGTCCTGCACCTGCCACTGATCCCGTCCCTGCACCTGCCCCGGCTGACCCCAGGTTTACGTTGATGCTGTTCGGGTCGGATCGGGTCAGAGTGTTCCCTGCGGAGCTCCTTTCGACGTAGGTCGTGTCCAGAGGGTCGATGATGTTTATTCCGGAGGAGGAAAGGCGACTGGTGCGGGCAGAGGATGCACTACCGGTGATGGCCTCTAGGGCGTCAACGCGTTCTTTAAGACGTTTGACCTCTTCACCTGTCAGAGGTTTGTACAATTTTAAAAGGTATAGATTGCAACCATAAAAAATTGATTTGTATTTGGTGTATTTGCCTTTCAATACATTTAATTACAGAGGATTTAGAATGTATTCATGTTCTATTTTTTTGCATTTATATTTTTATTTGTGTAGCTGTCTATTAATTAAAATAGGTGAAATGCATTGCCCAAGGACATGAAACTAATATGCAGGCATTGAACTTCTTGGGCCACTCCTATTGAACAGCCTGATCTTTTGCATTCACTTGCATGCAAAATAACACAGAACTAATTTTCTTTCTATGTCCATAATGTATAACGTGCAGCTTTAATGAGACAATATCATTATAATACCTGTTCATAGTAAATGTTTAACTGTCCTAACCCACCTAATGCAATGAGTCCAAACAGGAGTCCGAGGAGGAGCAGCAAACACAGCAGTAGACCCAGCAACCACTTCCACCAACTGCAACACGAGCAGAACGCAAGAGCAGCAGCGTCATCTTTACGAATCTCTGCAAAAACAGATTCAATATTATAGCTAATTCAATGCATTTTTCTATTCACATTCTATTTCCTGCACCAGATGCCGTTATATTACCTGCATAAGTAGCTTTATCTTTTGTCGACGTCTTGAGGCTTCCAGCTGCAAATAAAATATCAAAATACATTTAATTTAATATTCACTACGGTTCTGCTTTTACACTGCCGATAAACATCAGTACATTTTGCGTCTGTTCCTTCCTCCATTGTGCTTACGGACAACTTCTGTTTCTCTCTCTTCAGTGAATCGTCAGAATAGGCTTCTAAATATATAAAAAAAAAACTTAAATAGGCAGGCAATGTTATTTATACATTGGAATCCCTTGTTGAAGGTAAAATACCAGTGAGAATTGAAGGAGCAGCCGACATAAAACTTTTCCCTGTGTCTTTGGCCATGATCAGCCCCTCTGTCTCTTTCTTCACTGTCGCGTTTTCTTTCTCCACAAACACAAACTTAAAATCTTTGGCGGTTGATTCATCTTTAATGGGACTGCCAGGTCTCACTGCAAGGACAAATAAAATAAATACACGAGATACATATTTTATCATTGTCGTAATTAATGTTTAAATAATAACCTGTAGTTGGACTCAGGCCACTACTTGATACATTCTTCTGAACACCATAAACTGTAAAAAGATCAAATGAATTATTAATGAGTTATATTTTAGGATCTATGATTGTGTATTCATGTTCAGGGGTTGTTCAGAGCATTTTAATTTATTTCAATTTCTTACTTTTCTTTGAATTCACATATTGAAAAGTCACATTGTAAGATAACATATACCACTAAATCCTTGGCTAAATAAGTATTTGATCTCTTGCTGATTTTGTTTGTAAACTGACAAAGAAATGAACAGTTTATCCTTTTAATTGTAGGTTTATTTTAACAGTAAGAGATGGAATATTAAAAAGAAAATCCAGAAAATAACTGGGCAACTCCATGATCTTAATGTGCTTCTTCTTGAGTCACTCCTTCGTCGCCTTGGCTGTATGTTTTAGGTCATTTTCGTGTTGGAAGACCCATCCACGACCTATTTTCAGTTTCTTAGCCGAGGGAAGGAGGTTGTCACTCGGGATTTTACAGTACGTGGCTCCGTCCATCCTCCCATTGACACAGTGAAGTTGTCCTGTGCCCCAAAGCAGAATGGGGGATGGTGTTCTTGGGGTCACAGGCAGCATTTCTCATCCTCCAAACACACAGAGTTAATGCCAAAGAGCTCAATTTTGGTCTCATCTGCCCACAGCACCTTCTCCCAGTCATTCTCTAAATCATTCAGATGTTCATTGGCAAACTTGAGTCAGGCCTGCACATGAGCCTTCTTAAGCAGGGGAACCTTGCGAGCGCTGCAGGATTTAAGTGTTACCAGTGGTTTTCTTAGTGACTGTGGTCCCAGCTGCCTTGAGATCACTGACTAACTCCTCCTGTGTAGCTCTAGGCTGAGTTCTCACTGTTCTCATGATCATTAAACCCCACGAGTTGAGATCTGGTGTGGAGCCCTAAACCAAGGTCGACTGATGGTCATTTTGTATTTCTTAAATTTTCGAATAGTTTCACACTTCTCTCCTTATTAACCAGCTTCTTGCGTATGGCTTTGTAGCATTGTATTCCAGTATTGTATCCCATTTGTATTGCAGCCTTGTCCTTTAGTCTTTCCCATGTTGGAGAGTTTGGAGTCTGAGTGAGTGACTGATTCTGTGGACAGGAGTCTTCTATACAACAGTCAACTTAATGGTTGGTAGGCGATTAAATACTTATTTCAAATCAATTAATTTATTACCCATAATGTGATTTTCTGGATCTTCTTGATATTCTGTCTCTCAATGTTAAAATAAACCTACCATTATAATTATAGGCTGTACATTTCTTTGTCAGTCTGTTTCTTTTACCTATTGGTCCAGCAGCAGCAGTGGGCGACAGCAGTGGACCTGCACCAGCCAGATTATTTTGAACTCCATAGATGGGCACTGATAAGAAAGAACATAAATATCACTAAATATGTTTCTTCATTAATTTAATCATGTATTTACAGGTGGAAAACAAGGAGAAAAAAGGGAAATTTAAAAAAAAAAAAATGGAAGTAAATATTTTTGTCTGGTCAAATGTATGTGTTGTGAGGCAAATGAATGCATAAGGAAGAAGGATTTGGCTCTTAAAAAGACTATAAAGGATTGAAAAATAAAATATGAGGAATTCAGTGGTGGTGCTGGGTTAGAAGCTTGGAATACATGACTGAAGAGGTGAGAGTTTAAAACTGTTGGCTGAACGCTGGAGGTGCAGGTTGCAGGCAGTAGGTCTATAGGCCCAGAGGGGGAGTCTTCCAGTCCACTCACCTGTGCTGCTCAGTGACAGTCCACCTCCAGCAGAGGGCGCTCCAATCGCCATGTTGTTCTGAACCCCTACCATAGAATTATATTTGAATTTGAAGATTATTCGTATCATACCATAAATCCAAATAATACAGGATGTTAAAAAGATCGAAATCTAGATAACAGTCAATAGCAAAGTGACATTTTGTTTCTAAAGAGACTCAGTATTTTGTGTACTTTTGTTTAGTATACCTGTCTGGTACATGGTGGAAGTAGCCGACAGGTTGTTGTTGGCCAGGTTTGCATTGTAGCCATAGCTTCCACCCGCTGTGCCGGTCCATATGCTGCCATACTGATCTACATGGACATAAAGGACAAAACATTATGGCTTATTAATTTAATGAATAAACTAAAAAGGAAAGTTGAGCATGTGATGTATTGCCAGACCATGAACTTTATTCAAAATCGCTTAAGGACAAGGAACCAAATTACTAGCTCGGGCATCTTTTTGCTTGGTTACATGAATTGCCTAATATGGCCACGTGGTGCACTTTATGCATGTTGCATTAAACATATGCTTCTCCATAGAGACAAGCAGATGACACCACCAGGCCAAGTATGAGGTCAGATCTATGGAGAGGCAGCCACACTTATTGTAAAAATGTTGGAGAGGGTTTTATGTCATTCTGTGGAACGCTCCAGGCAAAGCAATAATGTCTTCTCAGAGACAAGATAGTGATGTACCTCAGACCAAATATGACATAGTGCACTATTTGCTAAGTACTGGGCACACAGACCTCCTCCGGAGCTCTCAGACAGGGTCCTGGTCTCCACACTGGCTTTCTTGGGGATGGGGAGGGTGTTGTTGGGGGAGCGTGGGGGGCTGATGCTGGTCGAGCGGTTTCCTCGCAGCAAACGCTTCACATCGTCCAACTCAGTCCCTGCAACAGCATCATATTAAAAACACAAATAGTCAAGGTGTATTTTGTTTAGTTTAACCTTTATTTGATTCTAAAATTTTGTAAGAAAACAGACTTAAAATTATAATCACAATAATAGATCTTGTATTCTAACTTTTCAATTTACAAATAGTAAGTTGGACTCACATGTTCCAGGAGGAGAAGAACTCTGAAGCCTTGTCCTGATTTCACTCTCTAAAAAAATAAGATGTGATCAAATTAAGACAAATTAAGAGTTTTTCTTAAATATATAAATAAAAATATTTCAAAAGTATTTTG
>KN500539.1:12403-28526 GCA_000787155.1 Scartelaos histophorus | reverse complement strand
AGGAATGCACCATGAACCAGAAAAATGATTTGTCTCTGTCAGTTTGTGTGTGTGGAGAGCCTGGTGACTGCAGTGGTGGACATGTACCCGGCTGTATTTCGCCATAAAAACCGCAGAGAGGTCTTCATCCTGGGTGTCTCTGTGGTCTCTTTCCTTGTGGGACTCGTCATGTTAACAGAGGTAGAGTTCAACACAGAATTCTTGGAAGACTTATGTAAGGGCCACAAACTCTGCAAATATATACTGATCTACTGCAAATATTTTGAAGAATATTCACCTGCAAACTCAGTCCTGGAGAAGCAGAGACAGAATGTATTCAGTAGTTTGGGTGTTGTTGAATGTTGAAAAAAAATGTTGACAAAAACATTTATTTTTTATTATTATTTTATGATCATTCTTGCTAGCCAGTTAAGTTTAATTTTGACCTGTTACTATCAACAAATATGTCACATAGTGAGCCAAATATGCCGTGAGAAACATTCAATAATGAATGCCATGGACAGAACATAAACTTTAAATCAGATAATTAATTGACTAGATCTTGATCTTATGTTAACCACCCTTCTATCTGTCATTTTAAAACTGCCTTATTCAGACCCTCCTTAGCTGTCCAATGCTCCGCCCAAAAGCTGACATCACCCATGCTGCCACATGGCAACTGCACACAGCAGCTTAACAAACCTGATGCAGTAATTTCATTAGTGGGATGCAGGCTGATAGTGTTACGATGGCGTTCTGCAGAGAGCAGAGGGAAGGGGAGACTTAGTCTTGTCTTCTGTTCCAGGGTGGCCTGTATATTTTCCAGTTGTTCGATTACTACGCGGCAAGTGGGATGTGCCTCCTGTTCGTGTCCATCTTTGAAACTATTTGCATTGCCTGGATTTACGGTGAGTAAAGTATGAATCTGCCTAGTCAGTTTCATGGATATTTGCAATGACAAACAACACAACAACACATCACATAAGATTAAGAGTTCTATAGGTTTAAGAGAACTGTTATGTGCTATTCAAAGAATGTATATGTTGCATATTTAATATGCAAGTTAATATTTGTCCAATTTTTGCTAGCACTAAAATAACACAATAGGCACTGTGCATAACAGCCATGGATGTATGATAAGATTTTATTTCATCATCATTCCCAAATCTCTCCTCCCGTCTGCTCAGAACTTTACTCTCACCATAGACGGTCACACAGTCAGCCCCTCAGCTCAGATCAGAAACTTTGGATTTATCTTCAACCCCACCCTCTCCACATATCCTCTGCATCATCAATACTGCCTTCCTCTGCCTTCGAAACATTGCCCACCTTCAACCCCATCTCTCCCCCTCCACTGCCATGCCTTTGTCACCTCCAGACCCCATTATACCCTCCTCTACAGACTTCTCTCCACGACCTTCAAAAACTTCAATATGTTCAAAACTCTGCCGCCTGACTCCTCACCCACACCCGCTCACGAGATCATATCACCCGCGTTTGGAACAACTCCACTGGCTCCCCAACCAACAGCACGTCAAATTCCAGATCCTCCTGATCACCTACAAAGCTCTGCCTAACCAACTATGACTTACTAAACACATTAAAAAAACTGCTCTAAACTCAACTCTTCCTGAGAGCCTCCACACATGACTGATCCCCATTACTGTTTTGTCTGTCCTGTCCTTGTTCTAGTGTTACTTTATCGTGAACCGTGATAATCACTATATAAAACTGACATATTATTAATAATAGTAGTAGTATGTATAGGTCTATGACAACTGCACCCAGCACCCGCACTGTAGCATCACTACTTTCTGTCCAATTGTGTATCTATGGGTTGTTGTTTTTTTTTTGCTGAGTCATGCTCATCATGGACCATTTGAAACAACCGGATCTCGATTTAATTCAGATTTGATTATTGGCACAGCAGTGACAAAACATATTCTTATTCAGCATATATTTTAATGTAATGGTTAATCATATTTTAACACTCTTCTCTATTACTTCCTGGTTACAGGTGCTGACCGTTTCTACGACAACATAGAGGACATGATTGGTCATCGTCCTGGTCCTATCATCAAATACTGCTGGCTTTTCTTCACCCCAGCAACCTGCTTGGTAAGTACTCTGAGTACTTTTCCTACTACTGCCTTCCTACTTTTTTTTTTATTGAAAATGTTATTGCTTTGCCTGGAATATTCCACAGCATGGCATTGACCTGTCTAACTTTCATTTATTCAATTCCGGGTGCTTTTATTGCCAAAAACATCTTGATGGAATCACCAGCTTGTTTCCATGGAAATTTGTTTTAGGAAGTTTTATACCATTCCGTGGCAACTTCCACGTCCATAGAGACGAATAAACCATAAAAGTTACATAGTGCCCCTTTAATGTGATTTTCTAATTGAATTAACTGAATGTGTGTGTTGTGTTTTAGGGAACCTTTGCCTTCTCATTGATCAAGTATACTCCTCTGAAGTACAATGATGTGTACGTGTATCCCTGGTGGGGTTATGCCATTGGCTGGGTCCTGGCTTTGTCCTCCATGCTGTGTATTCCTCTTTGGATTCTTTTCAAACTCTGCACCACTCCTGGAACACTGAAGGAGGTGAGATTTTTATGTGGTCAGAAAATGTGTTCTATTTAACACCCTAAGACTTAAAGGTATACTTGTACTAGTACACTAGTACAGTAGTATACTAGGCAAAATAAAAGTGAAAACTTAAAGTGCCATAAAGTTACATTTTGTTAGAGTACAACCACATTCCACAGCATGTCTCAAGTCATTCTTGTACTGCCCTCTAGTGGTACAATTCAAACAAAGCAAAACAAATGTAAGCTATTGATGAGTTGCAGACATTGAATTTCTCATCCATCCATCTATGATCTTTTTTGGCTTATTATTATTTTACAGCATTGGTATCAATGGTCATGTGGGAATCAATTTACTGGCAGCACTATAGATCAGTCTGCCCCAGGACAGCTGTTGTTACTGTAGTACCTTGCCACTACTGAGTGTAGAGTGAATGAACAATGAACTGCTTTGGGTCTCTTTAAAGGTACAATATAAATGCAACAATCAACCAATATATGTCCACAAATGCATGTGTCTGTCTGTACTTAACTTTTTATTTCTTTATGTTCCTTGTTGGTGTCAGTATTGTTTTTTTGAAAAAAAAAAAAAAAAAAAAAAAAAAAAAAAAAAAAAAAAAAAACAATGACAGAAAAAAAGCCAGGAATGATTCACACTGAAGGCTTGTTAAGGCATTTTAAAAATAAAAAGTAGCATATCACCAGTTCTGTAGTTCTGAACTATTGGAATAATTATGATACTGTGAGCTACATATTATGAAAATATTGTTAAATAGTTAAAGCATTTGAACTTTATACATGAAGAGGAATATTAACACTAATTTAACATCTAATTAATTTCTTCATAGAATCAAAATACCTTATTTTAAATTTCCTTTTTACATTTTTTTTTTAAATCTAGCTGTTTATGTCACATGGACTTTTATGACTTTTAACAATATCAATAATTTTAACTGTAATAGGCCTTGTTTTAAATGTGTGTGAAGAAGATATTCATATCATAATAATAACACTAGAAATGTATACTGTAGCATCTCCAGGTAAGACGTATGCATGTAATAAATGACAACTGTTTCCAGCGCTTCATTCTTCTGATCACACCATCTAAAGACTTACCAAAGAGCCATCAGAAGCAGGAGGAGCTGAAGCTGAAGAACAGAAGGACAGAAGAGGAGAGTTTGAGGACTAGTCTCATGAAGTGTTAAAGGCAAACTGTTAGAAGAGATTCTGTCAACAAGGATGTGAGCTGCAGTTTGACAGGTACTGAAAGACTGTCAACAATGAATAAATGAATACCTCAGTGGGGACAGGCAGATTAACAGACAATGAGCAAACTCACCAACAGGGGGCGCTCTACACTGTGCCTTTAACTAAACCTGGTCTGAGGTGGGTAGTTGCATTTAGTGAAGTACATTTATTGAAGTAACTTATTAAACTGTATGCTGTGGAGTCATTTTCAGATTGCATGCTTTCTCTCCCATTGTGACTAAAGTGCAGTCACATCACATCAAAACTGGCAGATAAGACTAAACACCAATGTAAACCTGGACTATACCAGGACCAAACTACAGAACCAAACCAAGCCGTCTAAAATGGGTTCACCAAGTAACAGCAAGTTTATGCTGTAAACGTGCTCTTAACATAACCTACATGAGTAAAGTTTTTGGTTACAAAGTTACAAATTTTTTTAAATATCAGCTAATTAATACTTATAATTGCAAAGTTACTTCCAGGCTGCTACCATTTCTCTAACATGAAAAGTTGTTTTCTGAAATACATTACAGTATTTCTTGAACCACTATTATAATTCTGCTTGAGTACTGCTTAACACTTTTAGTTCAAAGTCATGATGCCATGTCTTTGGTGGAGAATGTGTCCTAAAATTGTGCTGCTATTTTTCTTCTTTGTATTAAATTCAGTAATATTTTTCATTAGTATCTGAATCTTGAATATAGAAATTTTGTATAACTTTTATACTGAAATTAAAGTTCATGACTAAATAAAAATATATGGTACAGTTTGGTACAGGTACAGTTTATTCAGTTTTTTGTGTGTGTGTGTGTGTGTGTGTGTGTGTGTGTGTGTGTGTGTGTGTGTGTGTGTGTGTGTGTGTGCGCGCGTGTGTGTGCGCGCGCATGCGTGTGTGTGTTTTACATATCAAAAAATAAAACCCTCCCACATCCCATGTGGGTCAAGTCCCTGTGTTCCCCCTCTGCTCAGGGCTGCTGTGACATGAGACTCTTGTTTGAGGAAGGTTTAATAACTTATTTCACTCTTGGTCTGTGTAAGTGCACCCTAAATTAGAACCTCATTTTGCCTTAAACTGGGGACTTCTCATAAACGAGGAAGTTATCAGTCACTGTTTTATAAACTATAGATGTGAGGCCTTTTGTGGATGTGTGTTCAGCCTCAAAAAGACATGATTCATGTTGTTAGAATGGATTCTTTTGTTTGACTTTTGATCCAATCCATTCTCTGATGTGCAAATATTAAATGTTTCTTTATCTCATATTCAGAAATGACAGCACAGAGAATAATGTTAAGCTCGCCTACAGACTGCACTGGCTTTGCTAGAGGTGAAGGTGGTGGGTGAGGTGAACATTATCAGAATGTTCTGCAGGTGATTGAAGCAGATTAAATATTTTACTTTTCACTGTTTGTGTTCTAAATGTGTTAATTGAAAACAAAAAGTCAATATCAGCCACTTCTGTTATGTTTCGGTGAGACACCTCATGTAGGATAAGGCCCTACAATTTCCTCCTGCAGCTTTTCCTCTGAAGTGATTCTCTGTCATGGCCACAGTTCCTCCACAGTCTTCCCAGTTAACATTCTATTCCAGGTGTGATGCATATCCAGGATTTTTCTGTATCACCATCTTTGGTCAGATGTGGATCATGCTGGGTAACAGATCATTAGTATTTTCTTCTTTGCAAGTATTTTATCCTTATTGCATCATGTATTTGCTGATGTACTGTGTTCATGATTTCACGTACTGATTCTCAAATTTCTTATATTCTTACTGCGTGGGTATTAGGAGCTCAGGATTTGAACCCCAGTCCCCCGTGTGAAAGACGCCAGAGTCTGGCGGCCAGACTTACCAACTGAGCGACACACTTGCACGAGTTGGATCGTGTGTATATTTGACCGAGCGATATAGTGGAGCTGCCCACCATCCGTGAGTTTAGAGATGAATGGTTTTCCGCTAACTTGTTCATAGTATTTTTTAGATGATAAATGTATGTCTTTGGAATATCGTAAATGTCGTTCAGCATCTGTTTAAACACAAAATAATTTACCACGCACTTAAAGGCAAAAACACATTAAATAAAAAAAAACAAACAAACAGACAAAAAACATCTATGTAAATCCAGACGTTAATCTATCCAGTACACTTTTTTCGCAACAATGGGTGCCATGTATCTTTAATAAGATTTTATCTTCTTCCATGATTGGTGCCTACTACACAGACTGGCGAGAGATGTGTCGCCAGAGAAAAATATATAGAGATATGGAGCGATCTCACATCATACACCAACTCATTCGTTTAATAGCGTTGCAAAACAGGGGGCATTTCAGCGTAGATACTGAAGTTTGACATCCTCTAAGAATAAGAAAACAGTCAGCCCAAAAATAACAAAAACTTCTTAATTTTAGGGGTGCTGAAGGCTCGGCCCTGGTACAAATAATTGCGGCGGTAGCGTGTTCTTCTTCTCATTTCTTGCACCTGCAGTGTCCAGCAGAGGTCAGTGTGTTCTGTCTGCACGATCGGTCTCTGTTTACGGAAGTTCGAATGACGTGTCACTGTGCACTGAAGCATTGTGGGAAGGCGACAGGAGCTGACACGGCCGCAGCTGATGGCAAACGGCTGCTCCATTTGACAAATATATCCACATTTCACCATGTTTTAGTCGAGGATGCCTCTTAAACACGCGGATTTGCAGCGTCTCTGAGCCGGGGAACATATGAGCGCTGCCCCTCGCCTCTCCTGCACTTCAGGGGAGAACACAGTGGGACATAGTGTTCATGGACCAATGCGTTTTGGCAGTATTTTCGTAGAGGGACACGAATAAACGTCGATTTTATGAGCTGGGCTGGGGGCGAATGCTAGCCTGCATTCCTTAAGATCTAAACCTGATTATTGTATTTGTCTAAAACACCGTCACAATGTCGACAAGCAGCCCCGAAGCCGTGAAGAAATTGCTAGAGAACATGCAGACCGACTTGCGTTCGCTGTCCATGGAGTGCAAGAAGAAATTTCCTCCCGTCAAAGAGGTGAGTTAGCTGGGCTGTTAGCATCTTCAGACGCTGCTGCTCCGTGGTTCTCCATAACATCATTTCTGGAAGTATTTGTGAGTTTAAGTCTTGTTTTTACGTCTTAATACACCGCAGCTTGGTCTGTTAGCCTACAGGACGTTTTGTGCTTCTTTGCGCGTAGATACAGACGTACCTCTGCTAGTGTACGTGGAACATTCAGTTATTACTTGCATTCTAATGATAATAATTGCCAAAATAGCAACTCTTAACTATAAAACGTAAGGTTATTATGTCAAAAGTTCCAGCTATCCTAATGTATGTCACTCAAACTATTCACGCTGCGTAGTCTAAAGAGATAATGGCTTAAAGGTGCACTGTGAAACCTTTCTGCGGGCGTGCTCCACCTGTTAGTCTCCATGGAGATGTTATGGCATTGTCTGAAATGTTCCACAGTTTGCATTAAAACTATATCTTACGTTTATTACAGTTGTTTTTACTGCTCAAAAATACCTCGAAAAGCTTATATTCTTACTGTGAGTGGGGTTGCCCCTCCACAGATCTGACTTGTAACTTGACCTGGTGATATCACATGCCACTTTAAATTGACTCATATTCTTCAGTATAATTCAGGATATATTGGCAATTTAAACACTATTTGTTTCGTTGCAACTTTAACTAGACCATTCGTATTTATTTAGGCCATTTTATTGTTGACACATTTTCACTCTGTTTGGATAGACTTTTTTCAGAAGCTGTAAACTGTATATACAGAGATACTTAAGGACACCGTATACACTATAGAAAATGCAGGGTTATACACATAATTGACACAGTTCTGCTCTGATGTGCACATCGTGTTTATTGAGTTTTAGCTATTGTTTTAAAGGGATATAGGTTGTAAACTTGAACTTTCACATGATTTACAGAGTTCACTTGCTTTTAGGTCAAGAATAAGATTGTACTCTGCGCATGAGCATTGAGGAGCCAAATGTATGGATGACATATGCTGACCATATTCAATCAATCAATCATTTTCTGTCCTATTTATGTTTTTTCCCATAGACACTCTCCCACTGCTCAAATGAACATCTAGTTTCAATATTAGTTTATGACAATATGCATTGAATGTCATTTTCGTGCTGGCTTGAGGCAGCAATGTGTGTCTACTGTGTTGTGGATCAAAAATACCACTGATTGTACAGTAACTTCACAGCACTGTCAGAGCCTGTTTGAACCACTTTACTTCATAAAAACTAAGATGTCCCTAACTTTAAGCTCCTTTCCAGGCAGAAGGAACTTTTTTAGAAACTAAGTGCAAATGAAATTAGGTTGCAAATGTTGTAACTGAATAGAAATAACACAGTCAAGTGATAAAGAAAAATGAAAGATACTGCATAATGGTCAAACTCTTTCATTATGAATTTTAAAACCATATGTAAGTTGTACTCATTGGTCAAGAATTAACTGGACTTATTTAAAAATTAATACAGTTACAGTAGAATCTCAAATAACGCTAAACCATTACTGTTCTACTGTGTCCTGTTTTATTTATTTTTCTCAGAAGTATGTAATGTTGATTCAGCACTTGAGCAGAACCTTCTCACCTCCTCACCTCCTCACTATTCCGCAAAGAAACATTCCCAGAAATGGTAACTCAAATGTTGAAATGCTTATAGAAAACAAGGCTAACTAGTGCACATTAACAACTAATTCCAAACTCAATTTTGATAATAATGAAAAGGCTTTAATGAGTGCTTGACACAGATGTCACAATGATAATTGAAAACACAATATTATAGACTTCAGATTATAAATATTCACAAAAAAATAACAGAACTTTTTAGTATCAGTACCTGTTTTAGCATTAATTACTTTTGCCAACAACATTAGCAACACTTTGGTCTCACTTTGGTTTAATACTCATATCTAGACTGAAATGATTGTATTTTGCAGTACTGAACACTTGTAACACCAGCTCATGGAAAAGTGGTGAGTGATGCGATGGTGAGTACAGGTCTTCATTCATGGTTCTCTGAATCAGACCTTCTGTTGACCTGAAACACTGCTGCAAAGGCCTCTCCGTCGGGCTGTGGCTTTGGGATAAATTGCCACTTGTACCCCTACTGTTGCTATTACTATAACTACTACTACTACTACTACTACTACTACTACTACTACTTCTACAAAAAGCACTGCATTCACTATTAGATCTGGAGGAGAGTCCCCAGACACTTGGATGGGGCAAAAAGACACATGGAGAACATGCAAACTCCATACTGTATTGCTGTAGATGTGATAAAATAGTAGGTGGAAGAAGTTCTCTCATTACGTCATAACAGCCAGATTAAAATGGGCCTTTTGTGTTGTGTAGTGGTGCCATGTGGGAGCTCGAGTGGATGCAGTAAGAAGGGAACAGCACACTGTGCAAAGCAGGGCTAAAGCAGGACTAAACTCAGACTAAAGCATGGCTAAAGCAGGGTTAAACTGGACTAAAGCAGGTCTAAAGCAGGTTAAGTGCAGGGCTAAAGCAGAGCTAAAGCTGGGTTAAAGCTGGACTAAACCAGAATTAAAGCAGGACTAAAGGCTAAAGCAGGACTAAACCGAGGGTAAAGCAGGACTAAAGGAGGGCTAAAGCAGGGCCAAAGCGGACCAAAGCGGACCAAAGCGGGACTAAAGTGCAACTAACCTGGGACTAAAGCAGATCCAAAGCAGATCCAAAGCAGGGCTAGAGCAGGACTAAAGCGGGGCTAAAGCGGGACTAAAGTGGGACTAAAGCAGGACCAAAGCAGGGCCAAAGCAGCCCTAAAGCAGGATTGAAACAGGGCTAAAGTAGCTGATTCCCTTTTTTCAGTTTAAACCATGATTCACATGTTTAATCTGTATTCATGTACATTGTTTCTTTCTTTTTTTTCTGCATAATTAGTAGTTTTTGCACAAACTCCTGTGCAGGTGTAGTCTAGTGAGTGCAGTTACAGTCAGATAGATAGAGAAACGGAATGGTTTTTGAAAGCTTTTGCCACCTCCACTTTTTAGTGACTTATCCATCAGCAGCACATGTCGTAAGTTGATCAAGAATTTCTTAAATCAGCCCTATTGTTGAGTGTGCTGGAGAGGTGGGGGTGTGTTATGGTTGTGATTAGCCCAGTGAAGAAGAGATCCCATCTGGGGCTATCAGACCGCACATATTGATTGTTTTTCAGCAGTTTCCTGGTCTGTCTCTGGAGACTACAATGACACAACGGTTTAATCTGCATGTGGTTAGATTGTGGGACCTGACTGGGCTGCTTAGTCAGTAATTTTTATTTGGAATCATGCTGACAAAAGTGAACTTGTAGAAGAGCCAGAGACATTTTTGATTCATGTTTTGAAAGTCATTGTCATTAGAACATTGGCTTTGCTGTTTGTGGGGCAGAATAAGTGGCCATATTTGACCAAAATGTATTAACTTTTTAATATTTTCTGTTTTAAATTGTTGTAACTATGCAATCAGGAATCAGTTATTATACTAATAACTGAATGACTGTACAGTATTGTTGGTTTTCATACTACTTGCACAAGACAGATTTTCCTCTTGATCAGATTGATTACATTGTACTTGGTTATGACATTTTCAAAAGTTAAATTAGTGACTAGACCCATTATATTCCTTTACTACAACAAAACAATATACATTTTAGCTTCCCCCCATTGGTATTAAATATTATTTGCCTATAGAATGTTGTAATGTTTTCTGAAACCCAGCAACAGGATGCGGTCAATTTATTGTTATCTGCAGTGATTAATGAGTCAGGGCTGGAGCCTGTATTCCTGTAGCAATTATAATAGATATTTCTTATTAGAAATATATAAGAGAATTTTTGAAACTTGGTGCATTTTGGTGCAAATCTCATGGTACAATTTTTACATCTACATGGCACAATAACTAAACCGTATGTAAGTCTCTCCCACATTAAGCCAGGCGTTCCTTCTGCTCTCTCTTCCTCTATTTGTCAGAATTTCTCCTTCAAGACTTTTGCAACATTTGAGCACTTGGGCCAAGAGTCACCAGATGTTTTTTGACTTCAAGGCAATAAAACATGCTTTTTGTGCCAACCCCAAACCTGGCAAGGTTTGGGGTTGTTTTCCCATGTTAAACAAAGATGTGTAAGTCTGGGTCCAACAAGCTTGTCCTAGCATTGGAGTCTCAATGAATAGTTTTATTTCAGTTTCTACCCTCTGTTACTTTTGGAGAATGCGAGACATTGGAGTTTGATCTTTTGGTCAGGGAGGTGCATCCAGTGTAAAACCTATAGTAAAGCAATATTGCTGTAATTTGGAGCAGAAGTCCATATAAATGTTTGAGATGCCCAATTTGTTGTTGCCGCTGTCATGGCTTTGGTCTGTATAAAGCCACCCATGCAGTGAACACATTGTTATTGTTGTGCTGATGAGTCACAGGCAGAGTCAGATTGTACAATGGCCGCCGCTCACTCTGGGGAAACATGCACAATAAAGTGTTAAGTCCACTGTCAGCTCCTACGGCGCTATGGGATTTTTCACCGCTGATGAGTTCTTGTGAATACATTATAAAGACATTCTGCCTGTATCAGCTTTGAGGAGGAGTATGTTAGATTGAGAAATAAGATAGTTAGTTGGATTATGGCATATTAAAAACAATATAAGGTACAATATGTAACTTTTCTAGCACAGACTCCGCCAAGTCTGTCAAGTTATATGTGCAGATCTGTGGAGATGCTACCCTGCTCTCCGTAATGTTTCTAAATTCAATTCAATTCAATTCAATTCCAATATTTATTTCATTCATTAAAACAAAACATATCAATGCAACATATCTGCATACAGTATTACAGCTTTGGTACAATTATGATAGATGAATGAAAGGGCACAGAAAGAAGCAAAAGCTTATAATATCTGCCCCTTATCAACTCTGACTCTTATTCACTTCCACTGTGTTGCGCTGTTACGTTATACAAAATCAAACATAGATGTACAGCTACTTAAAAAAAAAAACGTCATCCTGTCACATAGCAGTTATATACTTTCTTAATAATGATAATTTTAAGCTTTTCTTAAACATAAAAATGGACGTGGATTCTTTAATATTACTTTCAAGGCTGTTCCAAAGACTGACTCCCTTGATTGAAATACATCTTTCCTTTGGTTTTGTTCTAAACTCTGGTTTAGAAAATAAATCAGTTCCTCTTAATTGATATCTACTTTCTCTCTTTAGAAATCTATTTTACAACTTCTCTGGTAATACTTTTTGATGAGCTTTGTACATGGTTTTGAGAATGCTATATTCCACCAATTCGTTAAATGTCAGCATTTCTAATTGAATAAAAATTGGAATTGTATGTGCTCTATAACCACTTCCATTGATAATTCTAATAGCACGCTTCTGTAAAAGAAAAAAAATTATTCAATATAGGTTTTACAAGCACTTCCCCACACTTCAATGCAGTATGTCAAATATGGAACAATCAATGTGTTATACAATAAGAACAATGCATCTTGGTTGAGAGACTCTTTCACCTTGTGTAATACAGCTATGGTTTGTGATACTTTTGATCTTACTTGCTCTATGTGGGATTTCCATGTCAGCTGTTCATCAATCATAACTCCTAAAAAAATGAAATGCACTTGTTCTTTCTATCTCTAATCCTTGTATGAATAATCTTACCTCTAAATCTTTATTTTTGCAACTAAAGACCATACATTTAGTTTTACTAATGTTTATAGATAGATTGTTAACATTGAAACATTTTTATTTTTTGAAACTCATCTTCTACGTTTTTTTATAACCTTATTTATGTTTTTTTCCTGAGTAAAATAATGTGGTATCATCAGTAAATAAGATGTAATTTAGTAATTTTGATACAGACATAATATCATTCACACAAAGGAGAAAAAGTACTGGCCCCAAGGTTCGGTCTTGGGGTACCCCACATGTTACTTGACGATATTCTGATTTTATGTTGTTGATTTCCACAAATTGATAACGGTTCGTTAAGTAACTTGTGACCCATTTGTGTGGTACACCTCCTATACCGTACGTGTATAATTTCTGTAATAATATTTCATGATCTAGAGTATCAAATGCGTTTTGAAGATCAACAAAGATACAAACTAAATATTGTTTCTTGTCCATGGCAATGGTTGTTTCTTCAGCCAGGTCCATTAATGCAATGGCGGTTGAATGATTGGAACGAAATCCATATGGCTCTTACTTAAAATTTTGTATTTTTCAATAAATTTATTTAATCTGCTTACACATACTTTCTCTAAAATTTTTGAGAACTGCGAAAGGAGTGATACAGGTCTATAATTTGAGAAATCATTTTTATTTTGTTTTTTAAAAAGTAAAAGTGGAATAACTCTAGCCACTTTCATGTGATCTGGAAATATTCCTGTGCTGAATGAAAGGTTACATATATATGTGAAAGGCTCAATAACAATGTTTATCACTTACTTGATCAATAACATTAATATCAGTAAAATCATTAGATTTTTTTTTTTTTAACAATTTTGAACAATTGTCAAGACTTCATTTGCTTGCATGCTCTCCAAAAACATACTGTTTACATTATCACCTATTGTTCCATCATTGTTGCTTTCTTTTGGGATATTTTTTGATAAATTTGGGCCAATGTTAGAAAAGTAATTATTGAATTCGTTAACAATTTCTTTTTTCCCCAAAAATATCTACATTATTTTTTGTAAAATAGTTTGGAATATTTAAAGATACCTTACCTTTTTGCAAGACTGTGTTTATTAAACCCCATGTATTTTTATATACTTTTTGTTCTCATCCAATAATTTGGTGTAGTAATCTTTTTTTTGTCTTCTCATAATTGATACAAATTTGTTTTTTATATTTTTTATACCTAACTTCTGAATCTTTTGTTCTCAATTTGAGAAACCTTCTGTAAAAACATTTTTTCTTCCTGCATGCATTTTTCAATCCGTTTGTCATCCATGGGTTATGAATATTTTTCTTATTGTGAACACAAGTTTTTGAAACATTGTCATGAAAGCATTATAAGCACTATTTAGATTATTTGTATATACATGATTCCAATTTTGTTTTTCAAGGTCTTCTCTGAAGGCCTCCAGAGCCTTACTAGATGTATGTTATTAGAATTGCCATTTCATCTTGCACAAGCTCATCAAAACACAGTTTTTCATAGATAATAAAAACAGGAAGGTGATCACTCACATCTGCCTTAAAAATACCACTGATAATTTCACCATGTGTATTTGAGTATATATTGTCAATGATTTTCGCACTATGACTAATAATCCGAGTTGGTTTAGTTCATCGGGCATAGACCAACTGTTTCCAGAGAATTCCGAAAGACGTTTGTTGCTGCTTGATTTCCCAGGTCTATGTTACAGTCACCACACAAAATAACTGATCTGTTAACGTTCTCAAACATTTCTAGGATCTGATCTGTAAAAAAATCAACACCAGCCCCAGATGGTCTATACACACAACTAATTAATACGTTTTTCCCTTTGTCATTAATGATTTCTATGGTAAGCATTTCCATCAAGTCTCGTTATCGTTTTTTGTTCAAACCGTTTACATTTTAGATTTACATCCACCGCCTCCTTTTTATTAACCCTGTTTATATAAAACATATTATAGCCATCAATCTGTACTTTATCAATATGTATGTCCTTTAACCATCTTTCAGTAATTGCAATTACTTTAAAGGCACGTTTAACATCACTAAACAGCTCTTTAATTTTATCCAACTTACATTTCAAACTTTGACTATTATAATTACATTCTCCAGGTGTTAATAACTTGTGTACGACATCAGATTCAATATCATAGATTTTATCTTCCTCATTTGTGTCAATATTAATGTCCATATAACTATGTAGTGTGTTTTAAGTCCATAACCGTGTATATCCAACCTTACTTCTCCTTTGGTCCATGTTGACAGTCCTTCTCGGCCGTTGTCTTCCTCTTTCAATGTCCATTTTTATACTTCTCAAGTCCCTGATCATCCTTGATGCTCCATCGTTGTCTCTTATCCACACATTGCCATTGCATGTCCATGTCCCAGTTATTTTCCTCTGCTTTCTCAACAGTCTTGCTTCCCTCGCGATGCCTCCATTTTTCTTTGTAAGATGTTCGTTTATAAACACATTTGTGCCCTTCAGTTTCCTAGCCTGTATTAAGACATTGTTTTTTATGTTCCTGCTAATGAACCGTATTACAATAGCAGGTCTTATTTTCTCTGACTTTCTGGGTAGTGTGCGACAAACCAAAATAGCTTCTTTACAGATGTTGATCCACTTACTCTTGAAAAAATCCACCACCTCTTGCTCCAGCGACAGCAGCTCTCCTCTTGGCGTGTCCTCTGAGGTGTTGGCGTTAGCTGTCACCCGTGCGTAGGTCCGGTGGTCTTGAGTCTCCAGCCCCGTGGGTGTTCTTTGGCAATGAATGCAACTATAATTTACTAAATGCAAGCCTCCTTTAAACAAAGAATCAAAATATATATACTATATCAATGATCAATATCATTATCAATAACATAAATTATCAACAACATAAATATTTGCTCACGAGGGTAATAGTAAAACTCAATTTCTACAGCAAAGACATTTCACATTGTTACCACCTGTTTTTCTTGTGTTATGTCGACTTGTAGGTGTTGTTTTGAGACAGCCACTTGAGTTTCTGACGCACAAACATAAACCACTGAATATTTATCCAATCTGATGTCAGGGCCTCCTGCTGTCAGCCCTGACATGTTTTCGTCTCTCCTCTCCTCCTGTTTAACACTCTGCTAGAAAGATATGTTCAGCTCTGACTTACAATACTGTGTAACATTGTTAGGCATTTGTTTTGAACAAATATGTGAAGCGTTGTTCATTTGATTATCAAAATTATAATAAAGGAAAGTTGGACCCTTAAAATGGCTATACCTGATTCTCTATGTAGTTGAGCAGAATTCATTTTGCCCATTATGCATGTATAGTAAAAATAATGTACAGATCTGGCCAGTGATTCAAGATTCAAGATTTTGTTGTATCTATAGTAGAGCCATGCTGCTGTTCTGCCATTTATTATTATGAATTCCTGACAGTTAAAACAATTTAAGTCAAAATGTGTGTAAACTCTTGCATTCTGTATCCAAGCATTAATTTTTATCCAGCCCTTGAGCTTTTTAACAAGTTGAATACCAACTGACAATCCATAATGCACAAGTGAATACATCCCAATTCCATTCTGCACATTGCACTAAATAAATTCATTGTTTCAGCACAATTCCCATCTTATTTC
>KN500539.1:0-12386 GCA_000787155.1 Scartelaos histophorus | reverse complement strand
CTTTCATTCAGCTCTTTGCAGTTCTTTTCTTGTGGCTCTTATTACATGGAGTCGTCAACCACACGTCCACCCAATGGAAACTCGAACTGTGACTGTGGTTCTTTTTTTGTGAGACTGAATGTTTTCTCTCTGTGTCTCCCCCTTCAGGCCGCGGAGTCTGGGATTGTGAAGATTAAGACCATTGCAGCCAGGAACACGGACATACTGGCAGGTAAGTGACAGCCAGCGGGCGATGTCTCACTAAGGGGACATTTAAGGCTTCAAGGTGCTGCCTGTAACACCTGCTTGTAAATCTAAAAAAACTGCTATAGAGCTTTCTGCTCTTAAACATGAAGAAACAAACACATACACAGTAGTAGAAATTTTCAGTCTGTTGACTGTGATCAGTACAAGTGTTCATGATCTGATTTAGGTGTTTTTAACAAAGAAGGTGAGTAAAAAACAGTTGGCTTATTCTAGCTTGTAACTGTAATTTTAATTGTAAAGTCTAATTTTAGCCAGACAGAGCAGTGCATCCGGTTAGCTTACCAGTTAGGCCAACTGAAAATGTAGCATTCTGTGATGAGCTTGCTGTTTTTGTCATAATATCTGTCTCACACTCTGTTGATGTGCCTGTCCTTGCAGCTCTGAAGGAGAACAGCTCAGAGGTGGTGCAGCCGTTCCTCATGGGCTGTGGAACCAAAGAGCCCAAAATCACACAGCTCTGTCTCGCTGCCATCCAAAGACTCATGTCACACGAAGTGGTGTCCGAGGTGAGTGGGGGATACATAAGAGAGAGAGATAATGGAGGTGGAGAGAGAAGAGGAGGAGGCAGAGTGGGATGGTGGAGAGGAGGAAGAGAGGAAGGAAAAAGAAAAGGATAAGGGAAAAGAGAAAGAAGAAGAGATCAAGGGAGGTGAGGAGTGGGAAAAGACAGGAGGTGGGTGGAGTAGAGGGGGAGGACAGGAAGGGCAAAGGGCAGGACAGGAGGGGGAGAAAAGGAGCAGAATCAGAGACGTTAAGTGTAGCCAATAAAAACGTGGCACAAGCACAGAGAGATGTGTTCACCACAGTAAAAGTGGAGACCTGTTACATTATTCATAGTTTAATTTGTTTTATTGGTTGTTGAAGCCATATTTATAATTCATTTATCACCTCATGATCAGGGATATGTGGTGTGTACTGTAATCACGCTCTGGATCAATACTGGATCAATACCCAATCATGTTGTATAAATATAAGAAAGATACAATGGGCTCTATTCTATGCAATAAAGGGCTTATCTGACTTTTATTTATTCTTGTCTGGAAAATTATTTTTATCTATATGGGGTCCCATTTTCAGATGTTGATATATTCTGGGTCAGGACCACCTTAGCTGGAGGATTTGACCTACCTTGCAAGTTTTGGATTTGAGTTTCGTAGATTCCTATATAATATACATCATTTATTTCAGGCGGCTGCGGGGAACATCATAAACATGCTGTGGCAGCTGATGGAGAATGGGTTAGAAGAACTGAAGCTGTTGCAGACTGTCCTCGTGCTCCTCACCACCAACACTGTGGTGCATGACGAAGTCCTCTCCAAGGTACAACTGCCATTTGGCTGGGATTTAGATTTTCTCTCTACTGCATTTCTTTGAGTTACACTTTTATTTTGTATTATTTCCTAGGCCATTGTGCTGTGTTTCCGTCTGCACTTCACCAAAGATAACATCACAAATAACACGGCGGCTGCCACTGTCAGACAGGTGGTCACTGTGGTGTTTGAGCGCATGGTGGCTGAGGACGAGAGGTTCAAAGGTCAGAGAAAAAAAACAACAGAATTTCGTAAAATTCTGAACAAACAAACAAACATCTGGAGAATAGTTTTCTAACTTATTACTAAATATTACTATTACTAACTGATGATAAAACACAGACCACCACCTTGTCCCCATAATGCTGGACTTTGCCTGGAACAATATGGCATTTAAAGCCTCATTTCCAGTGCTTCGCATTGAAGCAGATCTTTCTGCACCAAACTGCGACCCAAGAGCACCGCGCTAATGGAAATGAGGCTTATCTATCAAGCATTTATCCATTTGCAGGGGGTTTATTACAAAAAAGAAAAAAGCCAGCCTCTCCACAGATTTGACCTGTAACATGGCTTGGTGGTGTCACCTGCTTGTGTCTGTTTAGATACATGAGGTTAATACCATTTTTTGGAACATTAATTTCCAGGCAAAGTAATTATAACAAGCATGTTACAAACCTTTCTTCAGAAACGTTACATACTGCACCTTTGCTTAATTTCTAAGAACTGATGATCTGTGAGCCAACCAACCTTCTTTTATATTTATTTGTGATTTTAGAAAATAAACAAACCTGGTTTCACTAAAATACCCACTGATGCACAAAACAGTTGTGGTTACTAGAGAATAGATTCCAATTTTTTGTTCTTTAGTATATTGTGCTATATTATATTACTACTAGTATTTTTTATTTCTTGTAGGCATTGTGGAGCAGCCTCCTCCAGTCCAGGGAAACACCAATCGTCGGTCTGTCAGTACTCTCAGACCCAGTGCAAAGGACGCATATATGCTGTTTCAGGTATGGCCACCAGGGAGCAGCCTTCTCTTTGTTATCTGTCCACACTCTCATCTTCTCAAAAAGACAATGATTTAGGTTGTACTTCTTTATTTTCTAATCATTTAGTTTAAGTAACACAATGTGCATAAAAACTAGTAAACTACTAATATTATTTTTTCTCTTAAATGTTATAATTGTCAATGTCAGTACTGAAAATAATATCAAAACTTTTCCTGTATAACCACATTGAAAACACACTTCTGTTCTGTGCTGTAAATAATTGCATTATTGTACATTATTTTGTAAACCAAAACTATAACTATAGTATGAAGATGGATTGTTTTGCACAGTCCTGGTTAATTTAATTCCAGTTTAGTTCCTGGTTTAGAGTCAGTTAAATCTCAAAGATTGACTCAAATTTGATGTAGTCTGCTGGTATTTATCGCATTGCACCATATATATATATTCCTATTTAGTGCACACATTATCACACATCATGAAGTAAATGCGTTATTGTTAGATCAACAACATGGCTTAAAGTTCAGATATAGGTTAAATAAATTAGTGTAGGATCTAGGATCTAGGATCTTCTAGATTAAGGTTTGGAACAGTCTTCAGAAAATGAATCTATGTAAATTATATGTAAATATTTGATGATAACCTAGGATGTTTGTTTGTACAAGTGTGCATGTACATATGTGTATGATTATTTTTTTTTTGCGTGACTACACTACAAAGGTAGATATTTATCCAGTGTCCCTTGTTTTGCTTCTCCTTTTTCTCCTTCACTTCTTGTTTAGGATTAAGCAGTTGTGCAGTTTAACTCAATAGCTTGCTCTGCTGCAGTCTACATAAAAGTATGAATTACCTTACTATTGTGTCTCTGTACATGTCACTGCAGGATTTGTGTCAGCTGGTGAATGCGGACGCCCCCTACTGGCTGGTTGGCATGACTGAAATGACGAGGACATTTGGCCTGGAGCTGCTTGAGTCTGTCCTTAATGACTTTCCAGGAGTTTTTTTACAGGTCTGTTCAAAGTACTGTGTGATGTGTACATACAGATGTAAAGAAAATATATAGATTATGTATAATAACTAGAGTTGTAATATGTAATATGTAAATGTAATATGTTACTACGGTTCTGTGAATTCTGCATGAGCTCCAGATCATTCGCAGCTAAATTTATTGCCAAGCCTTCATGTCATACTTTCAATTTATGTTTTGATGAATGCCTGTATCCAGTCTTGTGGAAGATATCAAAAGTAGTCCCTCTGATAAAAAAGAATTCTCAACAACCACTGTCTGGGCATAATAGTAGACCCATCAGCATCATACCTGTAGTAAATTGATGAAGGGCGTGGTGTGCAAACAGATTCAGAATTATTCTGCGGTGAATTGTATCTCTGACATCTCTGATGTCCAACATGCCTCTAAGGAGGATTACTCAACCAGTATGGCACTAACAGGTCTTACTGATGAATAGTTATGGCATATTGATAACAAACTATTAGGTGCTGTGTTCCTTGATTTCATTGCAGCCTTTGCAGCTACACACTTCATGAGCAGTTATTTGACTTACAGAAGACATGTATATTGCCTTTAATGGTTCTTTTTCAAACACTGTAAAACTCTCATGTGGAATTCCACAAGGCAGCTGCCTAGACCCTCTGCTGTACAGTATCTTTGTAACTGATATGCCATGTGCACTAACACAGGCACGGATGACTGTATACACAGATGATACAACTATACTTGTGTCGTCTTCTAGCTTGAATCAGGTCATCGGCTACAACAAGAGCTAATGTCTGCTTATAATTGGGTGAAGGAGAAAAGGTTAAAGCTGAATATAATAAAAACAAAATGTATGTCAGTAGGATCAAAGCATTCTGTCAGAGAAACCCCAAAGTTAAATATTTCTGTCAATTACCAATTATTGGAACAACTCACGAGGTTCAACTTTTGGGTGTCACATTAGATCAAACTCTTTCATGGACAACTCATATAAATACTATTCTTACTAAAATGAATAGAAATACTTCAATAATTAGAAGAAATGCTCAATTTATGTTAACTGAAGCAAGAAAACTTGTTATTCATTCTCTTGTTTTATCTCATCTGGATAATTGTCCTATTGAGTGGTCTTGTGCTGCCAACAAAGACCTGGACAAACTGCAGATACTTCAGAATCGAGCTGCAAGAAGAGCTCTCAGATGCCCTTTCAGAACCTAGTGTTAATGTTCTGCTTAAGAGATTGTCATGGATGAAAGTCAAAGAGGGGATGACATGTAGTTTAGTTTTGTACTTACACAAACACAGACCTCAGAGCTTGTTCTCACAGCTACAGCTCACCTGTAACAGACAACCCTTAGATGCCACCTCCACTTTGCCTAAACCAAGAACTAATGCACCTAAAAAAACTTTCTCACTGTAATAAGCTGCCTCAAGAAATTATGCTGAGACACAATCATCTTGCTTTTAAAAAAAATGCCTCAAGAAATCAATGCTAACCAAACTGTGACTAACTGGTGTATGTGTTTTCTGCCTATTCCCCTCATGATAGAAGTTGCTGTTATGTATTGACTATTACGTGATTTACTGTTAATGCATGATCAGTTTGTTTTTGTGTGATTCTATGATGAGGGTGAACCCCAGCAAGAGTAGTCTGTGCAATTGCACAGACTAAAGGGGCTCCTTAAATAAACAAACCACTGGTGGTCTGGAGAGATGACAAAGCACTATTCATTAATGTATGTGCTTCATCTGTGTTCTCCTTTGCAGCACCAGGAGTTCAGTTTCCTGTTGAAGGAGCGAGTGTGCCCTCTCGTCATAAAGCTCTTTTCTCCAAACATAAAGTTTCGTCAAGGCAGCACTAGTGCGGCCTGCCCCGCCCCTGTTGAGAAGCCCTACTTCCCCATCTGCATGAGGCTTCTCCGGGTTGTGTCTGTGCTCATCAAGCACTTCTACAGTCTGCTGGTACTACACACATTAACATCTTAAACAGGCTCCAGTAACACTAGTTACATTTCAAAATATCTAAACAGAAAAGCTCCACATATAGATGTGGTGACTGCATGAAAAGTTTTGGGCTACAGAAGTATTTCACCACCACTGTGTGTGGAGAGAATGAATAAAACTACTGTGTAGCTGTTGTGTGATTATGTTTTAAAGTGCAATTGAAGTTTAAGACATTATTGTTATTTCTCATAATCCTAGATCACCCGTTAAAGCTGTACTGTGTAACATTTTCTGTGCAACTGCATCCATCCATCCATTTTCTTCCGCTTATTTGGGGCCGGGACGCAGGGATAGTGGGTCTGAGCAGGGACTCCCAGACTTCCTTCACCCTGGCCTGGGACTCCGAGGCGTTCCCAGGCCAGCTGGGGACATAGTCCCTCCAGCGTGTCCTGGGTCTTCCCAGGGGCCTCCTCCTGGTGGGACATGCCCAGAACACCTCCCAGGGAGGCGCCCAGGAGGCATCTGAAACAGCCAACTCAGCTGACTCCTCTCGATATGGAGGAGCAGCGGCTCTGTTCCGAGCCGCTGAGCTATTTATCCTTTCTCTAAGGGAGCACCCAGCTCATTTCGACCACTTGTATCCGCGATCTTGTCCTTTCGGTCATTACCCAGAGCTTATGACCATAGATGTAACTACATGCTATCTGAAAAAACCCCCCCAATAATTTCAACAATTTTTTTCAGTTATATAAGATTGTTGTTACTCTGCAAGACGACTGCAATTGTGATTTGAACTGAACTCACTTCTTTATCACACTTCTCACATCTTTATGCTTTTTTCATATGGCAATCTTCTATCAATTGCAAATAAATTTCCAATAACCCACTCTAAAACATTTAGACAGCAAAACTTACATCTCTGTTGGTGCAGGCATGAGATTAATGTATATATACATAAATCTTGCGAATACAACATGAAAGACACAACACAGATGTTTAATTGATCGTGTCTGACTGGGATTAGTGCTTCAGTTTTGTTACAGTTCTGCTCCAGGCCCTTAAACAGATTAGCTTTTTCATCTGCGCTTTCTTTCATGACTATTCAGTAAATCCCTCCAAATTAAAATGTTTCTATTTATATGCTTGGCTTTTAAAATGAGGGAGGCATTTCTGGTGTCAACTTAAGTTCATTCAGAGGTCATTCTGGTTCACAATCTAACCTTGTGGCTGCCAGGGCCTATTAGTTAAACTGTGTATACCCAAGTTCTCTCATTCTCAAATGAACATGTAGCAAGAGAATTACAGTAAAACTCCAGCTGTTTTCTTGCTCTGAATGAAATTAAAGACAAATATAGTTATTATTTTATATGTTGTGAATCGTAAGATACACTATAAACAGAAATGGGTAAACTATCTACCAGATTTTCATTTGCAGTTATTTTACAGACCCAAAACACATTTTGTCATACAGAAATGGTCTCATATTTTTCTGTTTTTCAGCCGACATCTTTATCTGTTGTAGTGTTAAATGTAGTTGTAGTTGTAGTTGTTGTAGTTAAATGTAATATCAGCAATTCAAATGATTTAAGCCTACAAACTTTTAATTTGGGGGTAATTTTAGAATATAAGTCCTTACCTCTATGTAAATGTTTTCCAGGTGACTGAATGTGAGATCTTCTTGTCTCTTCTGGTGAAGTTTCTTGATGGAGAGAAGCCACAGTGGCTCCGAGCTGTGGCTGTAGAGTCTGTCCACAGGCTCTGTGTACAACCACATTTGTTACGGTAGGCTGTACTACTGTGCATTCTAAGTGTGTAGCATGGAATATGGCACAGCATTTAAATATCATGAAACTCTTTTGCAGTTCTTTTTGCCAGTCTTATGACATGAAGCAGCACTCCACCAAAGTTTTTCGGGACATTGTGAATGCGCTGGGCTCCTTCATCCAGTCTCTCTTCATTGTCCCAAATGCAGGCAACGTGGCAGCCATCAATGCACCAGCAGGCAAGAAATATTGTTAATTATTATTATATTTAAAGCCTTTATTATATGTAAGCCTTAAAGCATTTTTCTCAACAGTTATTTACGTCTAGACATACTGTTGATTGCATATAAGGATAGAAATATAAATTAGGGCACCAGTGAGACACATCAAAATCACAATTTGAATGTTTGCAAGCTGCAAATGGCAAAGGCTGCCGTATATTATGCCGTATATTATTCCTCTGCAAGCAACAAAAATGCTATCTTTATGGGGCTCTATTTATAAAACTTGCAAATCATGCCAAACATGTATTTGATTGCTCAATTCATGCTTCATTCTTTTCTCAAATGTAAATGTGTACTCTGAGCTCAGTCTTGATTTCAAACTTAAATAGCTAATCTGTGCACATTAATAAGGTTTGAATTGTATATTTTAAACATTTTGTAGTCAAAACAATATAAATCCATGTAATACTTTCTCCTGTTCCTGTTTGTAGGTGGCTCAGGCGTTGGTCCACAGGGGTCAGTCCCAGGTGGTCCTGGAGCAGGAGGGTCCAGTGGGAGCCTCAGCACTCAGGCAGCCTTTGAATATCGTGGCACATGGATCCCACTCCTGCCTGTCAGTGTGCAGGGTAGCGCCAAGGCCACATAGTACGTCACTTCACTACAGTACACATATCACAAGATTACATTGCAGTGTTACTGTTATTGTGAGAAAATTGTTCATTATTATTAACACAATGATTTCCATGTTGCATAAAGAATAGAAAAATAAATAGCTCAAGCAGTAGTTATAATAGTAGTAGAATAATCACAGTATTTGACTTTAGTGGCACTGATAATACTAGTTTGTAAACATACAGCAATAAAGATTTTTGAGATTAAATGCAATATTGTGAAACAACATCTTCATGGAGTCAAGCGATTTAGAGAAGTTGCATAGTACACATTTAAATCTACTAAAACAAAGCTATTGCTACAATACAACTACACCTTCAAATGAAAATTTTATGATATAGTGTAAAAATGATATCTATTTTTGGGGGGTCTAGTCTTGAGATGCTGGACAAAGTGGAGCCCCCCTCCATCCCTGAGGGCTATGCCATGTCTGTGGCCTTCAGCGCTCTGCTGGATCTGGTTAGAGGCATCACCACCATGATTGAGAGAGAGCTGTCTGCAGAGGACCAGTCTGCAGCAGAATTCAGAGAGACTCATCCAGACCAGGAGTGGGAACCTCCTACAGGTGAAAACACCAGGGTTTCGGCAGTATTGCACAGCAAGATGTTTTTTTGCGATATTTGTGAGTTCACAAACTCATGAGAATCCTTTTCTACTGGTGTGATAGGGCCCACCAGGTGGGTGGTTAGTCACAGAGCAGAATTGAGGTTTATGTGGAAGGTGAATTACCCAAACAAACCAAAAGAAGCATGGCAACTCGACAGACACTTAGACACACCTATTTTAGAGGAAATACATACTATTTTGTTTGTGAAAAATGTGCAGAAGGTAAGAGTTTGTGTGTTTGTAGACAGGGAAGATGTCCACAAACACACTTTTCTCTCAACTGGATTTAACTAAATTTAGATTTTTCTACTTGTTGTTGTGACACTTCAGCCAGTCAGATTCAAATAGTCTTCATGGTGTTCCACGTTTTACAATAGCTTCCAGATTGATATTGTGTAGAACTCAATTCAGAGGATTCAGAGTAGATTAAATAAACAAAATTTATGAAATATTTTAAAATGCAGAGAAATCCAAATCCACATTGGTGATTTTAAGATGAGGTTATTTTTTTTTTATCCTGTAGAGAATGTGTTCTTTGCATTTTATCCATTTTACCCATGTTTCAGTGGGAAATTGTTGTTAGTCTTGAATTTGTCCCAGTGGCCTTGAATATATTTGTTTTCTATAATAAAGTGCCTTTAAGTTTATCTTAAACGTATCCCCGGGCGTTCAAATAAATTCTTTGTTGTGTTTCAGGAGCCCACTTGGTTTGGGAGGAGATGGTCAGTGCGTGCTGGTGCGGACTTTTGGCAGCATTATCTCTGTTGCTAGATGCCAGGTAAGATATACACAATAAACTGATTATGATTTATTGTATAAGAAGAAATAATCTGCTTATAGACAGTTGTATTGTAATTCAAATGAGGAATGCCTTATGTTATGTTAATTCCATGCACCTCTGCTATTTAGCACGGATGAGACGGCAACAGAGAACATTTTGAAAGCGGAGCTGACTATGGCTTCTCTGTGTGGTCGTCTTGGTTTGGTCACTCCACGAGATGCGTTCATCACTGCTATTTGTAAGGCCTCTCTGCCCCCTCACTATGCCCTCACGGTCCTCAACACCAACGCCAACAGCATCTCCAGTAAAGGTACTGTTTCAGTCTGTTGTATTGTAGAGTACTGATACCTAAATACTAAACAATACAAAACTACTATTGATACTGAGAAATAATCACATACAAGACAGATTTAGATTTTTCCTGAATAGTTTTAGAATTATATGATGGATAAGAACAAGTATAAAACCACATGATTGTAAAATGGAATGTCACGATAATTACTAGATAATACTTACTAGCTTATTGTTCCATAAATAAAAGATAAACAATATTCTTTGGGCTCATCATATGGCACTTGAAAGTCATTTACCATGACAAATGCTATTGTTTTGTGTTACAGTATATAGTCTTTCACAATATTTCTGATCATTTGATATATTGCCCACCTCTAGAGCTACATATTTAAGATGAATAAAGGATCTTTATTAGTTTTTATGTTTAATGCCAGCCTTTCTGATGTATACAGAAATTATAATATTTTTTTCTGAAATCAGTATACAAAAAATAATTAATAAAAAGGATTATTTGAATGATTTGATTTGGTCTTTCTCTTCTCAACACCATTAATTCCCTTTAGCCCTGAGCCAGGCCTCCAGTCTTTATGCTTAGTTATTTTGTTGGACTAATGAGTGCTTGTCTGCTCCCGTACATTCTACACACAAACGTGGTGCTGCTACACTTCACCATGTAAAATGCTGCCAGGCGCGCTCCCCATTGCCCTAAACCATAATCCCTCATTTTGCATGTTAATTTCTGCATTTTCAGCAAGTGTCTAGGGGCAGTGTAGACATTAATATTGAAAGAATTTTTAGTTATGAAAACAATGCAGAAGCTTGTCTTACATAATATATTAGCAATGTCTTGTGATTTATGTCACAGTATCATTCAGAAAGTTTGATTTGATAAAGCTGGTCAGATAGAGAATGGTGATCTATAACAAGGAATACCCCAACACTAACTATTCTACTAGTAACTAACTAGTAATTATATAAATCGGGCCCAAGTTCTGAATAGTTTTAAAATGTCTTAATTGGACGACATGGTAAAAAACAAAAATTAACTATTATCTAAAAAAGCACTTTTCAGTTTAGTAAAAAATGTACTAGTAAATAACGAAGGAGATATTTGTTCTCGAATGTAGTAAGGATTCTAAAGTCCACTCCACTGTAAAATTCTAGTACAGATACAAATTGTATTCAAGAAGTACAGTATATTTACTTGTTATGCCCCATCTCCGCCTTAGTTGTGATAGCTAACAGTATTGGTCATGTTTTTGTGTATCTGCAGCCTACTCGATCCAGGGCCAGAATGTACAGATCATCAGCCCCTCCAGTGAGTCCCACCAGCAGGTGGTGGCAGTGGGGCAGCCTCTATCTGCTCAGCCCCAGGGCACTGTTGTGGTGAGAGACACTCCTCCTGTTGCACACACACGCACACACACAACACACACACACACACACACACACACACACACACACACACACACACACACACACACACACACACACCCTGTACAATTACACCATGAACACTGTGTTTCAGATGACATCACACCATTCTGTAGGGCTTCAGTTGTTTTAGATCAGTGGTTCTTAAACTTCTCACAGTAAGTACGTCCTTTGATAATATTTGGCTTTCAACACCAGATCTCTCTCACCAGGACTCTCTGTCAGGTCTAAATTTGGGCTAAAATGGCAATAAACCATTGAAGGTAGTTCGAAATAATGATTAACACAAAGGACAAAACATGAATATATTTGTCTTTAAATAAAGCGGTTACTTAATCTGCAGAGGGCCTCATGTATCACCAGAGATGCACCTTCCACAGTTTAAGATACATGGTCTTAGATGAAACAAAAGCAAGCAGAGGTTAAAATCCTACAGCATAACGCCTATTTAATGAAGCTTCCTTGTAAATACATTATAAACAATTCTATGAAGCTATAATGAACAGTCAAATAACGTAAAAAATGTAAATTATGCCCCACTCTAAACATATGTTATTTACCCTGATGGTGTCACCTGCTTGTCTTAACTCTATGGAGACAAGCACATCCAGCGAAAAAGTGACATAGTGTACCTTTAAGAGCGGTCACTTATTTCGACAGGTTTTATAAAGTCTTCCAAGGTGGCCCAAAACAGAATGGATCCAGGTGCAGACAGAGCCGCGGGCGTCACTGCTTATATATAATGCATGTGTGACAGGCCCAGTCTCTGCTGCTGTTTGACTTTAACCAGGAATAATGAAGATGTCTGGACCAGTGGAGCTGACAGTTGTAGAGGCAGAGTGCTTTAACTTTCTCTCTCACTCTTCCTACCCCTTCTCTGTCTCTTCCTTCTCAATCTCTCTCCATGTCTCTGACTCTCTTCTTTCTCCCTTCATTTCTCCCCCCCCTCTCTTTTAGCTGACTGCCAAGAACATCCAGTGCATGCGGACCCTGTTGAACCTGGCCCACTGTCATGGAGCTGTTTTGGGCTCGTCATGGCAGCTTGTACTCGCCACACTACAGGTACTGCAACCTCCACACCGTGTGTGTATATATGTGTATATATATG
>KN500538.1:28620-42957 GCA_000787155.1 Scartelaos histophorus | reverse complement strand
ATATATATATATATATATATAAAATCCAAAGTTAAAGGTTAGTGCTAAATCATTGTATAAAAGCAATGGTACACTTAACTGCTTGCACAATATTTTTATCCTGTAGTTTAAAATGTTTCAGTGGTAAATGGTCACAGTTTTAATAAGTTGCTAACTTGTTCTTGTCAGAACAATGAGGTTGCCATCAGTTTGTTTGCAATTGTTGCAAAGCAGTTAGATAGAGAACAACCTTGTCTAATATCTCTAATGATGTTTTATGTTGCTTATAAAACAAATATGCCAAATTTGTCCTATGTCTTTGTTAACCAAAATGGGCCTTTGCATCATTTATTACAACACATTCTGTTTGCTGAAACATTACAAGACAACACAGTGCCTTTTTGTCCTTTTATGTTCTTATACTATTCCCTTTTAGTGAGATCAATCAAATTTTTAACAAGGAGGTTCAAACCATGAGACTCTTTGAGTCACCCAACATCCTCCGAATGTTTGGCATCTGTGTCAAGAACAAAGAAGGTAAAACATTATCAAAAATGTTGCTCTTACATTTGTTTTGTTGAGTAATATTTATCACCTCTTTTTATGCTGTTTTGGCTTACTGTTTAGGTCCATCTCCAGAGTACCTGATCATCATGGAATACTGTGAAAAGGGCAGTCTCAGGGAGGTCTTAGACTCAGACTGTAAATTATCCTGGGTGAGAAAGGCAAGCATGTGTCTGGATGCCGCCAAGGGATTATACAGGTGAGTGCATGAAAAAAGTTGTTCTATATATTGTACATAAGGTTTGGATTTAATGTTATATTTATTTTTGATAGGTTACATCAAACTGAGGCTAAGTCGAAGGTTCATGGATGCATCAACAGTAACAAGTTTCTTGTGGCTGAAGGATATAGAGTGAAGGTACCAAAAAATACAGCAACAAAATCAGCTAGTAATGTAAAATATAATAATTAGTAGACACCAAGGATATAAAGGTTATCTTATCTTGTCATGGTATCATAGCCCACTGTAAGGTGATTGCATGGTGAGATAGTTCCAGGGGGAGGGTAAATGTAAATGCACTGCTGATGTATTTTTGTGTGCCCAGTTAGGAGGCTTTGAGCTTGCCAAAACAGAGACGTCACTGAAAAAGACGAAACATGGTGGAGAGATCCGGTCCCTGTACTATTCTCCTCCACAAATGCTCACCAACATCGACTGCCCCTACAGCAAAGAATGTGAAGTCTACAGGTCAGACGGCTAAATGGCTTTGTGTTTTTATGAGTTCTTTATGTTATTTATTTGAGAATTTCCATTCTGCCACATACATTTTTATTAAGATAAAATACTGTGCATTTTTACTGTGGATGGGGCTCGTCTGCAGTTCTTGGCCTGTTGACATCACCTCCATGTTCCAGAAAATAGACGTTTAAAGCCATTCTGGACTAAACAAAGAAATAACATCTTCACAAGCTGGTGACAGAACCTCTATCAGAAAAGTTATATATGGCACCTGTAACACAGGTTTAAAAAAATAAAATTAACATTTTAGTAAATGGTGTTATGAGACATTTAAAAGTCCTAGCCTACATTATTTTACAGGATTTGTATTAATTTATTTTGCAAAAATGTAAAGTATTTATGAATTATAGCCTAAATTACATGTGAACTGGCAAAAGAGGTATTACATTGTTTTTGCTTTATAGTTTTGGCATTGTCATGTGGGAAATTGCAACTCGTCGTCATCCCTTTGAAGGTGTGTACAGTAAAGATATTAAAAAGATACATACGGTATACATAGGACTAATGTATGTTAATGTTCAGTCCTTCACTTCTCTGTCACATAAATACTGTATTTAAAATAAATTTACTCAGTGGTTGAGTTGTTGTATTGATTTACCTGTTTTGCAGATCCAGTAACTAAAGTGAAATGGAAAAGTAAGGAAATACTGGAGAGAGTGGGCAAAGAGAAATATATGGAGCCACTTCCTGAGGACTGCCCCAAAGCACTTGGGGATTTGATCAATGCATGTCGAGCCTATGAGAGCTTCCACAGACCATCAGCTGGAGGTACACAAGTTGTTTTTCCAGATAAACAGTTTCAAAAATAATTTTGATTTATGTGTCAACAATGCTATTCTTTAATTATTTCAGTGTTGGTAGATAAACTGCGCACTGTGGTGACACAGCTACCTCTGGAATCACTGTGACCTACAAGAAGCAAGCCTTTACTTTGACAAAATTAGCCATATTTTACACTTTATGTATGTTACATGAAATCAAGAACCTTTTGTGAAAAAAACAAAACAAAACTGTACTTCTTAAAATGTATAGGGGGAATATAACTAGCACTATACAACTGCTGAAATATGAGTAGCAATATCTCCATCTAGTGGTAGTCAGGCAGAACTACTTGGCACTGCTAACAGCACATTTTGAAACAAAAATGTTTCATACAATAAAATAAAAATAATGTGGTCTGTCTGTCTGTCTGTCTGTCTGTCTGTCTGTATGTATGTATGTATGTATGTATGTATGTATGTATTGTGATGCCCCGAGGACTCACATGTAAGAAATAGGCTCCTTGATCTCTTCAGAAGTGTTTTATTAATAAGCTGGTAAGTTTAACACAAGCTCCTGTCACAGCCACAGCTCACCTGAACACTTTCAATTTCTCTCCCACTTTCTCGTCTCACCTTGCACAGAACACCATAACAAAAACATCCCAGCGCCCCCTACCGACAAAACAGGGATAGAACATGTAACCAAGCAAATAGGAACATAATAACAGAGCTATTACAGTATGTATGTATGTATGTATGTATGTATGTATGTATGTATGTATGTATGTATGTATGTATGTATGTATGTATGTATGTATGTATGTATGTATGTATGTTGAGAGAGATATGTATATGGATTTTTTTAAAAAAACTGTCTACTATTTGTGTCTGAAACTGCAACAGTCTCAAATAATTTTCTGAGCATGTTCAATTTGACGTGCAAATGCAAAACTATGAGCCACAATGTCTAGTTAGTAGACCAGTACAACAGGCTTCTTGCAGGTACACCTTGTCGTGGAGATTTGTTTACCATGGGTTCGTGTTTCATAGTAACCTATGGCATCGATATTTTGCATGCAAGCACATTCAATTTGGGGTGTTTTTATAAAAATTAAAATGAATGCAGGTTCCACGCCTGTTCTGATTAACTGTGGAAACAAGCAGGTGGTGAAGTTTTTGGTGTGTGTGTTTTTTTTTACTTCCTGAAGTTTGGACACTTTGATGTAGTCACAACATGGATCTATCAGTTACTGCTGATACGATTATGAAGTATGTTTGTTGTGCAAATGATCTTTGCCAGTGACGTCCTCGCAGGATGAGGCGGGGCGAATGGACGGGCACCGGGAGATTCGATCCGATAGAAAATAATGCGCTCTGTCCCTATCACAAGGATTAAATCATAATTATAAGACGATATCGCATATAGTTTGTTTTAGCAGCAGTAGGTTTATGGTAATGAAGGGGAATATCCTTCAGAGTCTTATCTACAGCGGTTAAACCTCCATTTACTCCAAGGTAAGCGTCCCTCTTGGACCCGCGAAGTTAGCATTTCGCTAAGCTACCTTTGCTAGTGTCTGCCCTCTAATAAGATACGCACTCTTTCTGTGGTTTGCTCTACAGGGTTGGATTAGCAACAGAAACGTTTAATATACTTTGCCTTGGACTAACAACGTTAGGTTACGTTGTAGGTGTCGGCAGCTAACTAGTTTTTTTGTTTTCAATTAAAGTTAGCTAGCTCAATGTAAACAGTTTACGTTTTTCCTCTAATTAACAAGCTAATTTGTTAGAGCGGTTGTATGAGGCTTGATGAGCACATGTTGGCAACAGTATGGAAATTATTATTGTGATGTTACTTTGATGTTTGATAAATTTGAGAAAATCTGACTTATGTTGGCCCATATGCTTCTGCCATACTCAAGATGGCAACCACCTAAACGCATGCGCAGAAAAGAGTTTAGGACAAATTAGGCAGCAACTACATACACAGCGTTGATACAAATATGGCAGCTACATAATCAGTTATCTTGTGCTTTATATGAAAGAAATATTACTTTATGACTGGTCAGCTGAATTAACTTGCCTGAAATGCAAGTCCAACGCACATTGCAAAGCAAATATACTCTTGTGTTCGTTCATAATTGACTTGTTAGCTATAAGGCCTTAAAATCCACGGTCTGGAGTCGGTTTGCTGTGCCGCTATCAACACTATACGCTTTCTTAATGAATATACAGTATTTGATCGCCAAGTACAAACTTGAAAGGGGCTGTTGATATTTTTGAAAGACTTGACTGCTAGTAGAGCAGTTGTCTTTGCACCAGACTATAGGGTATGAGCTGATGATGTGTGGTGAAGTTGCTGACAACATTACTCTGTTGGAATGGTAGATATCTTATTCATCTGGGCAGAGCTTAGTTTGTGACAATAATTTTTAAATATAATTTTTTAGATGGAGGCAATGGAGGTGGACTCTCCAGGGGTTCAGGGCAGCGCTGGAGCTCAGGCTGAGGCACTGAACCCAAATGAGCCCTATGTGGTGTCAGACTCTGGGAGCAGCACAGAAGTGGAGGAAGAGGAAGAGGAAGGGGACAATGTAAGGAGACAGGTCCCTCCACGACTCCCTGCTACCTGGGCTTTCAGTCAGAGAGCTGCAGGCCGAGCTGCGCCACAGATACGCAGGAGACTAAGGTGAGTATTGTGATTGTGAGATTTGAAATGATAAAATTCACATCCAAGAGCATTAATATCTTAGAGAATATTGGCAGCATACTACAAGACTACAAGCTTTTGTTTTGATTGCTGCCCAAAAATGACCACCTTTGACTTACTGTATGCTGCCTGTACTCTGTAGACAGGGCCTGAGAGTACACTACCCCAGTCAAACGGCTGCGCCCTCTAGAGGATTCCCTGACTTCCTGCTCCGAGCTCCAGCTGCCAATGCTGTAGACCCAGAGTCAAGCAGTACCACAGAAATCAGTGAGTCAGACGAGGAGGATGTCACCAACCAAGCTGCTCCAGTTGCCCTCCCATCTGGCCCTGAGACTGCCCAACCAGTCCCCCCTGCAAGCCCCCACGTTAGTGGGACAGTCCCACAGCCCGAAGCACAAGAACCAAGTGAGTTTGTGTGAGGGCCTGACAGTGAGTAGAATAGAGGTTGTTTTCAGATTGTGTAGTATGTTGCTTTATCTCTTTCAAATGAGGCAAGTGGACAGTATTCTTGTATCTATTTTACTGTATGGCATTTTAAAAATTTCACTAAAATGTCTATCTATTGTTATGGCTTTTTGATGAATTTGCTCATTGATTGATCTCATAAATATTAAAAAAACAAACAAAATGGCCTTCAGCACACTGAGTCTGTTCCAAAGCACATGTTTTTACTGACATGTTTGGCTGTCATTGATCATCAAGGATTAAGGATGACTGAATCTTAATTAAAATTTCACAGCCCTGTGGCAAAAGAACATGGAATTATGTGTCAGTGTACATTACTACACCATGATTACACATATTTGACAAGTCAACAGAAAACATTAATGAGGTCACTTTTGTAAAATTCCACAAAAATATAAATGATAATCATTTATTTATGTGCTATCAAAATGTCAAAATGAATTTACTTGTACTGTAGGTAGCAGGATATCTGAACTTGTCACTTCTGTGTATATATGTATTTGTTCATCATGTTTCTGTTTTAAGGCACCAGTTCAGCTTCAAGCACGGAGAGAACCGATGTTCTAAGTCAAAGTGCTCAGGTAATGTTCATAAATACATTTCACAATCACAAGACAATTGGACCTATTTGTCTCAAAATGTGGCAATTCATTGTTGCAACACACGGTTTTAGGAATAGCAAAATAATAGAAATAGGCACTCAACACTTTACAGAACTTTATTAGAATTTTGATCCAATGGTGGAATCCACACTCATTTGGTTTATTCGTAAAACCAATAAAAATCACAAAATGGAAGTAGCTTTACATATTGGTGTTCTTATTTGAACATTCTTTAAAAAATATATATTTTCTGTTTTTTTTTTTTTTTTATTTAACTTGAATTAATCTGATAATCTGTTTAATTTCTTCCTGTAAATGTGACCTCATGACTATAACATTAACTATGTCTATGTGACTCTTGCATGGCTTCCTGTACAGGCAGATTTGAAAGTTCCAGCCTCTGATATATCTGCATCCCCACACATGGAAGAGGGCGAGGGTGATACATGCACTATCTGCTTTGAGCCCTGGACCACAGCCGGAGAGCACAGACCGTCTGCCCTGCGCTGTGGACATCTCTTTGGCTTCACCTGTATCCAGAGGTGGATCAAGTCAGCTGGAACGGCTGCTAAATGCCCCCAGGTTAGAGAAAAATATATAAAAAAATATTATAGACTGCTTTTCCTGTATAATGAAATCCATGTTCTATTCAGTGCAACAAAAAGGCAAAGCGGTCTGATATTGTGAAGCTGTATGTCACAAAGCTAAGAGCACTTGACAACTCGGAGCAAGAGAGTTTAAAAAGGTGAGTGATTGTGTTGAATGTTACTCAAGTGAGTTCACTGTTAAAATATCTAGTTTTTCTGTTGGTGTTACTCTTGCACAGTAACGTAGAGTTAAAATATATACATTGTTTTGTTCTAGGCTCAAAATTGTATAGACTATGGACAGCACTTTTATTTTAGGGAATTACACATTTAAAATACTTAAATCATTTTAATGTTTTCACTAAAGACTTGTTTCAATGCTTTGGATTAATCCAATTACAATATTTTATCTACATTCTTTAAAAATATAATGAGCTAATATGCTGAAAATTTGCATGCTGTATACATCATCCTCATTCATAACATAGCCTGTGTGTCTTTCTTTCCAGAGCGTTGGAACATGAGCAGTCTCTCAGGAGAAAAGCTGAACTGGAGTCAGCTCAAGACAAACTCAGACTTCAGGTGGTCACTAACCAGTGTGGACAGATGCAGAAGGAACTACAGGTACAAAAGATTTCACAGAAGAAACTTGCCATAACTACAGATTTATGTTGTTGACGGAGGAAAGCAGTCCACTTCACTTGGTTGCAAAAAGATTAGTTTTTCAAACTTTTAAGAAATTTCCAGGCAGTTTAGTTGAGTTTGAGCATAAGAGTCAAGCTAGAGTTCATGTTACAAAAGCAAATTGAAAGGATTTTTTTTAGTAGTACTGTTGGCAAAGCCAGTTTTGAATGAGATGTATTTAGCTTGCTTCCACTGTAAAAATTAAAACGATAATTTAAGGACTAATCAGGGCTCACATTGCTCTTCTCCATGTTTCTCTATTTATATTTGGTAAAACATATATCCTGTAGACCAAATTCTGCTTTTGTGGTTGTCCTTGTATTTGTAATCTTTTCCTACACAGAGGAGTTAAGGGTTGTGCTTGTTGATCTGCGCCCTTGATCTAAGCTCTTTAATTTATTGCAAATGGATTTTTACATTCTACTTTTGAATCACCCTGGCCTCTTTTCTCAACTGGTTGTCCTACTGCTGCAGATAAGCCCAACATAATCCAGATGTTTCTCACCTCTGTAATGTGCAGGAGTTGAGGTCTTTAATGTCCCAAACGGGTCGAAGCTCCATTCCCTCTGCCTCCTCCTCTTGCTCGTCGTCCTCCTCTCTGCTCCCTGGTTCATCACAGAGAACGGATGGATCCAGAGTCGGCCAGTATGGTTTCACCAAAGCTGTGTTGATGTCTCAGTGTGGAGGCTGTCGGGTGTTGGCCTACTGTGAACCCCTGAGCTGCCTCCTGGCCACTCAGCCCTCCCCTCACGCCACACTGATCCCAGGCAAGTCTATAGATCCTATTACATTTTCTCTTTCAGATTCAGGTGGCTGTTTTGCAACCCCTAGGTACATTTGTCTGGTAGCTTTAAAACTGATATTCTGACAAAACACTTCAATTACAGTGAACAACAGACACGCTCACTTTCTGTATAAAAGACATGCCTCAACCACATGGACATATATTTGATTCCAATGAAAGACCTAACAGACTTGTAACACACATATACAGAGGACTTGTGTGTATGTGTCCTGCTAACTTGGCATATATAATGTTTTGTGTAATATCTGTAGATAGTAGCAGTCAAAATGCCTTATGTATTTTATTTGTTTAAATATTCAACAATTTCCACAGCAAGTCTGGAGTTTTGGAGTCTGATTTGATTTCAGTACTAGGGAAGATGCTTGATGTTGATTTTGATACCACAATTATAATAAAAACCCTGTTTGGAAATAATTATATGTAGTAGAAAGCAATTTTCAAACAAACAAAATAAATGTTATATTTATGCAATTGTATTCTCAAATATCAAATTAATATGCAGTTGTTATAGAAAAATGATTATTAATGGATCTATTATAACAGACAAGTCATGCTTTTCTGTCAATCAATATTAATATTATAAGTCACGTGCTGTGGTAACAGGCCATAGGTCATGCATTTAGAGACCCCAACCCACATTGACCACAGTTGCCTCATTCTGTACTACATGTTGGCAAGCCACTTTCAACTTGATTTCTCTGAACCTGATTTTTCTCTATTCTCTGTTGCAGGTTATGGGGTGAAGATGATGAGTGTTGTAAACCTGAAAGCAAGTCAGTATGTCCCAATCCACAGCAAACAGATCAGAGGCCTCTCTTTTAATCGACAGAATGACAGTCTGCTGCTGTCAGCCGCTCTGGACAATACCATCAAACTGACAAGGTAAGCTGTCTGTGACAAACACTACACTACAGAGCCACATCAGCCCGTTTTATATTATAATGTGTTTAATGCAACTTTGTGCACATTTGTTTACTTTTTACAGAAACAAACTTAAAACCGCATGGCTAATTTGCATAAATTATAAGCGCTGAAAAAAACAGCTCACGTTGCTAGCATTAGCTATGTCCATTCATATATACGGTCTATGGTCGGCAGCTAGTGGCAATCCACTGAGTAAGAAGATTAGTTAGCTTGTCTGATAGAGCTGCGCTGACGGGCTCGCCTCGGTTGCACTCAAACAAAGTAGTTTGATAGTGACTTCCTCGGCATTTCAGTGCTTGTCCCGGCATCAGCGTTCGTTAAGGGATGATTTGTGTTTAGGTGGTACTTGAGATTGGTAGAACTCCTACAGTAAACTAATTCCACATTGTTGCATAAGTGCAATTCGGCGAGGTATACATCCGCGCTAAAGGTGAAAGTCATTATAGTTCGCTTAATATAGACCCATGACCCTGCCTAACTTTGAGAATAGATTAACAATAAGAGTCCTCACATTATCACGTTGCGTTAATGCCGATAATGGCCCCACCACTAATATATATGTATATATAACACAATTAATTTAACACTCTAAAATGTGAACTTATGACCTCCCCATTGCTGTATATGACTGTTTTATTGCCCCAGCTTGCTGACCAACACTGTGGTGCAGACGTATAACACGGGTCGGCCTGTGTGGAGCTGCTGCTGGTGTCTTGACAACAGTAACTATGTATATGCCGGTCTCATCAATGGCTCAGTGCTGGTCTACGACACGCGAGACACCAGCACCCACATCCAGGAGTTACAGCCTCTGCGCTCCAGGTAACACATAAACTTAAAATCTGAAGTTATGAAAGTGGAAAATTTTAAGTCAAATTTATTGTTTCTCAAAGATTTTTCCAGATGAATCAAAACATAATTTATTATGATCACAATACAGTATGTAACTAAGCGCGCAAAGTCTTAAGTTTAATTTATACTTCGTGAAAATAAACCAGGAAGTCCAGAAAGTTATATTTCTTAAAGCTGGCCACATACAAATGATAATGCATTAGATAATGTGAATGAAAAAAATGACACCACTATAATACACCCACAACTGGCCATATAATGGTGTCAGTAACACTAATTTGTAAAATTTGTTTTAAATTCTTAAACAATTAAACCATATTAATCCCAGTTTTGAACATTATGCTGATTGTATTTCAACCATGTATATCTAATAGATGCTTCTGTTTTCATACAATATATTCTGGTCTAGTAAAATACTTTAAATCCCTTAGGTTTAATCTAAAAAAAAGTGGAATTAAAAAGAGTGAATTGAGTTTAGCCCTATTTCTCATCCTCAGGTGTCCCGTTGCTTCTCTCTGTTATGTACCCCGGGCTGCCTCCAGCGCATTTCCTTGCGGTGGGCTGATCGCTGGCTCTCTGGAAGGGGGCTGTTTTTGGGAGCAGGTGAACGAGACCACCTACAGACCCCACATGCTACCTCTGGAGAACTCTGGCTGCACTGACATTCAGGTGGAGCCAGAGAGCAGGCACTGTCTGGTCACATACAGGCCAGGTGAGGGCAGAGGTCGCTCATGTACATTGTGAATGACACCATGGAATATATAATGCAGTAATTTGGCTGGTTTGTCCCTCAAATTTGATATAGATAGATTATAACGGTGTTTAAAAACGTTTTTATGGATTTTATTTCTATTCTATTTCTATTCTACAATGGAATGGATTGGAATTCTACTGTACATTTAAAAGGGTTCAATGAAGGAAAGGCAGTAAGCAACAGTATTTTCGAATACTTAAACCATAAACCTTAATGTAAAACATATAAAAGATTGAATAGGATTATTTAAATGTGTTTATTGGTATGGTAGTGGTCCAGATTTTCCTTCTCACATGAATCGTCTCCATGACTATGCCATTCCATCCGTCACAATGTCACGCCTCTTGATGAACTGGATAACATCATACCTTTCTGTGGGAGCGCACAGACAGAGGACTGTTCATTTATCCAGATCTTCTGAATAGACAAGACAAATTTCTGAAGCAGAGACACAAGTTTACTGAGACTCACCACTTTACACAGACTAACTTAAGAACCACCACAATAACAAAATGTAGAGAATACACATTGCCCTTACAGAAAAAGGTAGATGTTAACTACAAACATGAAGTTAATCAAGTCTATGAACTAGGGTGTAAGCACTATTTGCCAGTAGAGGTGAAGAAAGAACGATGCAATCTTCGTCTTTCACATAACGGTTGGAGAATTCTGTGCTGAGGCAGGAGCACCAACCAAAACAAGTGCAAAAAAGCTGGCAGCTCAACATATTCTCCCAGTCCTGCTCTGCCTAATTCCTCCACCTGAGGAGGACAGTTTAAGGAAACGTCAACACACTGGTGTCTGCTGCTGGCGAGAACCACCCATGTTTAAGCCAAAAGAAAACCCAGTGCAGTGCCTGGATATGCTGGTGACAAAATGGTGTGGAAAACCCCCTCAGAATAGGTTACTGGAAGTAGAGAGAGAGTATGAGCCTTGGCTCTATCAAATCCAACTGACTGTAGCAGACCAATCAGTGGTGGGAATGGGCAAGTCAAGAAAGGAGGGAAAAACAGTTGCTGCAGTCAAAACACTCAAATCCTTTGGTTATAATTATATTTATAATGAGCCACAACCAACTACCCGGAAAGCGCTGCTGGATACTGTGGATTTCTGCCCAGAAATACACAACTCCAGTTTCCCCAGATTTGTTTAATGAGAAGGTGCATGCATCTGGAGGAAGCAACAGAGGAGACTTGTCCAGTTCCTTTAAGGGAACTAGTCTGAGGTGGGGATTCAGTCCTCATCAGTGGACCAGGAACCATCTGAAGCAATTATAGAAGAGGCCATTTACAGAAGATGGAGGTAATAACGTCGGGCGTTATTCAAAACTAGGACGACACAGTCCAGTGGTGTGAAGGTAAAGCACACCAGATATATTGGAGAGATGTCCTCTGAAGCTGCCCCAGTTCACCTACCCGAGGTAAGTGAGGGTGCCACACCTGAGGGACAGGTAGAGGTAACAGCGACAGAGGCCCAAGATGTGCTGCTTGACATGCCCCAAGACTCCCAAGAGGTTCCATCACCATTAGAGAACCATCGCTTGCAGCTACTGTCACAGGAAGCATCATCTGGAGCAATCCAGAACGACGCACCACAAACAATCCAGAATGATCTTCTAGAGATTACAGGAAAATGTGGCACAGGTGACTTGTTCAAACTAGGGGAGGTCAAGTTGTCAATGGAAAATGCTGAAACATCCCCAGAGCCACAGGAAATCCGATCTGATATAGTTGAAAATGTACTGAAACAATCGCCTGCAGTAATCGAACATCAGTCAGCTGAGATTACCCAGGACCCAGTTTCAGAGACCAGTGCAAATGCAGAGCCCTGGGTGGAGGCCCAACATCCAATGGTGAACCTACAGGTGCTCCCTGTGGAAACCCTGTCTCAGCTGGCACTCACTGGAGTCATAAGAGAAACTGATGGCTTCATACAGTGGAGTGATTCAAACTCAACCCCAACTCATCAAGAATAGAGTGAGATCTGCAGCCTGAAGGAGACTCAAAAACACAAGACCAGCACTTCACTGGTCCCATGTGAAACTACACATGAGCCAGAGGACAACACGGAAGACCGTCTCGTCTTATACAGCCTGCATCTAGAAAATAATGAACTCACCCCTCTTGTAACAACCATAACAGAGATGGGCAATGCACCTGCGCCACCCTATGGAGATAGACTGTCTTCACTCATACGCACAATTGTGTCAAAAAGATCTTTAAAATATCAAAATGCCACATTTGGCATGACCGTAGCCTAATGGCTGTCAGCCTGCATAGAAAGATCAAGGAGCACATCCTTGTCGATGGGGATATACGACTTGCAGAAAATTGGCACAAGACCAGCCAAACATCTCAAAGTGGAATATAGCTCTGCTGGCCCCCTCCTGAGGGCAGCTCATGCACCAGACACTGCAACTTGTGTATGTGCATTTACATCCGTTTTGATGAAAAGAATGTTTCCTTTTTAAAATGTGTTAAAATGCATCTATTTGAGAGCCTTCCCCAACCTTTTAATTTGGCCTAAAATTTGACAATGTGCATTTACAACCATTTTGATGGAAAGAACGTTTCCTTTGTAATGTGTTAAAATCCTTTTTTTTTGAAGAAGAAGAAGAAGAATGAGCAAGAGAAGAATTAAATGACTGCATACCTGGAATTTTTGGGGGCATTGCATGAAGTTGCATTATCCATCCCAGCACTCAAATATCTGGTCTTTATCTCCATAGATATATTTGCTTTAAAACTCATAATAATAATTGCAAGATGTAAATTTAAAACCATTACTTTGATGGTGGAAATTCTCTGAACTAGTGCTGAAGTCTAGTGATGATTTATGGACTCAAAAACGGCACGGGTGACCTGAACTTTTACCTATGACATCATCTGGGAAATTCAGTTTGTGATGAACCTCGTTTAATAAGTCCACCCCCTTTGAGCACTCAAACGAGTGTAAATTAAGTTACCTACAAGTCAAGGTATGTTTTAGATGAAGGAACAATGTTATAACTTGGTTAAAAGCTTAATAAAGCAAAGTCAAGCTTCTGTCAGTCAAATCACCATTCGCCTGCTACCCGACATCTACACGCTTAAGAAAGTATTAACACAATTTGAAATGGTGTCTAAAAGAATCAGTTTGTGGCTGGTTTCTCAAAGCAAGCTTAACTCTTTTTGTATGTGGTTTTGTCAGGCCGTTCTAACCCTTCCCTCCGCTGCGTCCTCATGGCCCTAAATCGGACGCCACAGCAAGACTCCAGTGATGCTCCGGCCTGCTCCTGCGCCCCTGTCCAGACCTTCTACGCTGGGACGTCTTGTAAACTTCTCACAAAGAACTCTGTCTTCAGGAGTCCAGAGGGATCAGGGACTCTGGTCTGTGCTGGAGATGAGGCCTCCAACTCAACCATGGTAAGAGCCATTTAATCACACTATCCTCTCAAACAAACTGTCCCCTCTGACGATGTCCGTAATAATGTTCACGGGTTCTGGAAGGAAGGAAAAAAAAATCATATTCCAATCAATATTTCCCACAGAAAAATGGTTAGTCAAGGTGGTGATGATGACTGTACTGTTTAGTTTTGTTTTTCTGTTTTATTCTGTAATATTAAAACAATCATCTGAACATAAATGATACAGACATAAAGTAGTCAAACTTCTTCCACAGTTAAATTTTGCGCCTAACTACATACCTTTTACTGACAGAGAATTGGCTATAGCCCTTTCAATTACAGGGACCCAGGCATCATGAACAGTTACAAATGACAATGACTATTCAGCTTTAATAGTTTGAGTTAGGGCTGTATAATCAATATCCTAATCTCACCCAAAACCTTTAATCTAAGCTTTCCCATACTCTGAATAAAGACTTCAAAGGTCCTTGTGCGCAGAACTAGTAGCACAGATAACATCTCATACTGC
>KN500538.1:0-20430 GCA_000787155.1 Scartelaos histophorus | reverse complement strand
AAAAATGTCATGCTGGGTTTTTTTTTTTTTTCTTCCACAAAAAACTTTTTTTTTCTGTCTTATTTTCATTCTTCACACTTTAACCTTCTACTGAAATCAAGATGAGCAGACCCAAGGTATGGTGTAAAAAAGCTGCAACAGGTTTCTGTAGAGGTTGGAGTAACACTTACCCAACTCAAATCTCTTCATAATCATACTGTATGCACTTTAATGTAACACCATAAAGCACTTATAGCACTTCACATTTCAATTTACGGTTTCATAAATCTGTATAATTGTAAAACTTGCAAATATAGGTGGCCTTAGCTGTCATAGCTGTGCCTCACCCCTAATTTACACCAAAGTGTAACAGCGTGTAAGGCCGAGACTCCACTGCACACGTATTTCGCCCTATGCAAGCGTAAAAACTGCAACTTTTGCTCTTGCGTGATCGCGTGGCCATGGCTTTGCGAGGTTACACTCATAAACGCTGACACGTGCAGTGGAGCTACGGCCTAAGCGCAGCAGCAGCACAGCATACAAGCAGCATACACACAGGCATTGCTTTCCATTTGAACTGGTCTGACAGTTTACACCGACAGCATCATACGCATGTCCAACGGCCGTCATTACGCTTTGCTCTTTATCCTTTGCTCTTTATCCTTTGCTTAAAATAGGTTAGAGTTCAAATTTTGCAGCATTAACAGAGCATCTTAGCAGGGTAAAGACAGGAAATGAACATATGATGTCAAAATAAACTTCCGGTGCCTTTCTAATTACATTCTCCAAAGCCACTACAGTTGCACAGACACTGTGTGTCGCATCCAGGAGCTTGGGGAATGACTCATGATGGACAAAGGAAAGTTTACAGCCGCGGATAATGAATATAAAATGCTTAACGGCATCAGACAGCAACTTTACAAGAACAACTTCTGAAGGAAAAGGCGGGTATAGCAGACAAGCAAAGTAAAATGGTGAGTGGCTTGATTAATGCAGGCAACGCAGATACAGCTTGTTATCTCTCCAAAGAATCATCTCTTAAAACATAATTTATCCAATCAACAGTGAATACATAAACATGTAAAACGTTTAGTGTTTGAATTTGAGAATACACACGTTTTATTCTTCTTTATAAAATCTTTGTAAATATTTGTATCATTGTTAATGTATAATTTAGGGTTCATCATCACTATCTAAACCCCAGCACCTGCAGCCAGTCATGGACCAGTGCTAGTGCAGTAAAGCAGTGGTCAGTAGGAGTATGGTTCACTCTGAGTGAAATACAGGCTACAGATGTTAGAACCTTCAAGTGTCAACAGAAATTTGTATTCATAGTCGACTAATTATTTTTCTGGGATTAAAAGTATTTAAATAGACCTCAGTGGAAAGAAGATGTGGGTGAATTAGATGGAATTCAGAGGTAAATGTTGAGCTTTCTCTGTACCAATATTTGTTTTTGCATGTGCTGGCTTGAGGTCTTGTGAGAGCAGTTAAGGTCAAATACATAGAGAGTCTTGATCATTTTGAGAGTTTATGCCAGAACTGTACTGGCTCCGAACCCTTTTGTCAATTAATCAGGTTTTAATTGTGACTGAAATTCTTAATAGTAAATGATCTGCTAGGGTCTTTTTTAGATTGGAAAGATCCATGGTCAGTCAGTACAAGAATGTGGTTTGGAGCAGAGTTCAGAAAATGTACCATTTACTAAATGGCATTGGCACAATTGATGTTCATAGCTATTTTTATAGTTTTAATAAGACAAAATAAAATTTTGGATTGATAAATAGGAGGAAAAAATTAAAATTTTTGTCATATTGCAGACTTTTGGCCAGCATTCAAATTATTACATTTATTTAATAAGCAGCTATGTGGCCAGCCAAGGTTTTCTGTGCAGCATACAATTTGTTGTCCGTAGTAAAGAAATTAATGCTAGATTTGTGGAGGTAATGCATTGGCGTTGATGTGGCTTTTCCAATCATCTGTGCTAATACCGTTACATTATTGACTTATGATGTCTATAGATAAGACGTTTATGTCAACCTGGTAAATAATGATTAGTCGATGTGAGTGGTAAAATAATGTCCAGTTCAGATGCTGTTATGTTATGAACAGCGCTGAGAAAATGGCATTTATTAGGAGACTAATTAATAAAGAATGACGTCATGCCTGTTGTGGGTCGTCAGAGGTGCTTGGGTCAGGAGGTGAGTTTGTCGACAGAAATAGATTGTGATGTGATGTGTGTAGCTTCAAACATCTTCTGATCTCCTATAGATCTCAGCAAAGTGTCACATTGTTGGCCATTGACCTAAAAAGTCAAGATTGTGTGTTCCTTTTTAAAGTTTCATTTTTAAATCTGTAACAATGGAAAACACTAAAGTAGTTTGTATCTAGTCAGAAGTTATTTATTTAACTTTACAGCATCGTAGTAAGGTTAGATATGATGAATAAAGTATCTCCCTCTTTGTTTCTTGTATTATTTTATCAGTTCATGTTTCAGTTTTAAATATGAAAGCTCCTGGATGTGTTTGAAATGTGCTCTGTGAACTGTTTATACAACCAAAATCAGAATTGCAATTTAATATTTAAACTTTTTTGTAGTCCTATCTAAATCGCTATAACGGCATCATGTATTCACAGCAATTAAACAAGACAAGCTGTAACATTAATATTCAAACATGCATAACTTATTTATATTGGAGCTTCCCCTTTTATTTCCCCAATGTATGATTTATAATACAAAGCTGTTTATTTTTAATGCGACCTGACATCAGCAAAACACAGCAGTGTATATCCAACTAATAGCAGCCACGTTTGTGAACTTTTAAAAAGTATCTGTTTGTAAATGTACAAAATGATTTTGATACAGAAATGCCAATGCACGTACATTCTCCCAGTTGTCAGTGGTAGTGACTATGTGTGAATCTTCTGTCAATTCTGATACATCCAATTAGCACTTTGAAATAATTAAACAGCCAATTGCACAGCAAAGCATTTTGAATAGGCGGCTGTCACATTTTAGAGTTTATATAATTACAGATGGCGGGAGAAGGCCTATATAAAACTATTCACAATAATTTGGAAGAAATAGCCAAATGGGAAATCCTCAAATGTTGAACCTTTATCATTATTTGTTTAGGATTAACTCTACAAACGTACAATATGAGTCTAATCTTATGTCTTAAAGTCCTTTTCAAGTGGCAACAAGGCAACTATGCATGGGGTTTTGTGGTTGAATAATGACTCCACTTTCTAAGGCTATTGTGAACAAATAAATTCACTTTTGTTTGCTTATGCTGACAGAGAAAGCACTGTTATACTGACAGAGACTATATTGAATGCGGGGCAGTGTTTTTTTTTTTTTTTTTTCATGTGGATAGGCCCAGGAATTAGAGATATTAACTATCAACAAATCTACAGTCTGACACTCAGACTTCAGATTCCACCACAGAATTCTGACTTGTCCTACAGCTGTTTTTAACTATAGGGATTATAGAATGTCTTGTGAACACAATATATATTCTGCCCTTTAATCTAGCACGAAATAAAATGATAAACCTGTTAAAATAAACCTGGAAGTTATACTCCTAGGCAAATCAAAACTCCAGTGTGATGATAATTGCAAGCTCCTCAGTTTCCTATGTTTCCCATTGGGTTTTAGTTTCACATGGTATTAAGTAGAAAAAAACGTACTGCTTTGTGAAGTTGAAGTGACAAACAAATCCAAGAATCACATTTCAGAACTTGTTTGTACAGGTCTAAACTACAGGGTTAGCAATTAGTTTTTATGCACAATAAGGTGTAATGGGATATTTTGTTGTTTGTGGAGGAAATTGGATCCGTTTTAAACTATAAGGACTCTAAAATGTTGTGTATGTGAACCCAGTCTATTGTGCCCTTTAATCTATCTTCCTCTATTTCACAATGAGTTATTTAATTTTGTAAGCAGAAAAAAGATACTGTTGTGAAAAGTTGAACAAACTCATAAAAAAACCACAAGAATCACCTTTCAGAACATGTTTGTACAGTGTTATTTCAGCAATATTAAAATGTTTGTGGGGAAATTGCTCATGTTTTAGGATATAGGAATTGTATATTGAGTCTTTTCTGCCCTTTAATCTTCCACGAAATAAAATGAGTTAAATCTGGAAATTCTACTGCAAGGCAAATCTTTCCCAAAAAGTCCAGTGTGACGATAATTACAAAATCCTCTGGCTCCTCCACCCTTGCTAGTTTGGCATTGAATCCACCATGTTGACTCATCCTTTGATTTTATTCCCCATGCTGCAGATAAATGAGTTTAAGAAGGCTTTATCTAGACTCCCATTTTGCTGCACAGTGGAGCGTTTCCCAGCCAATGTTGTGTCACGCTTTCACCTCGAGACTGTGCAAAGGTTGTGCTTGGTGGATTACTCATTCCTCGTCTCTTACCTGAATTGACCGAACCTGTAATTTCGGTGTCACTGGGTCTCAGAGGTAACAAATAGTTGCTAAAACGAAGGCGAAGAGGAAGTGTTTAGGGCGATGTGAGGTGGTCAGGAAAATGTCTCACTGGGGATCGGTGATATGGCCAAAAATAAATATGCTTGGTTTAGTAGATTTGCCAAAAACTGCAGTTCATAAAAAGTGTAGCTTCTCTTCATTCAGGCATCATTAGCCATGTTTTTAGTGATCCTGCTCTCCCTTGTTAGCTGACACTGTTTTTGTTTTGATTTTTGCGTTTTAATTTTAAAATAACTACTGGAAAGTAAAAAAAAAAATGAAATACCAAAGGTACAGTGAATAAAACCATTAGTAACAAGAGCAATCTGAGATTTCTGATCAAGGGATGATGGGACACAGAATCCAGATCTGGATCCGGATTTTAGGGACTCGTCCCTGCACCAAGATCTACCTCTGGTATAAATTTCATGAAGATCTGTCCAGTACTTTCCGAGAAATCCTGTCCACAGACAAATAAATAAATAAACTGACTCGATTATATAATCTCCTTGTCGGAGATAAAAATGTAACGTTTTAAATTACATATGACATAATAAAAGTGTATCAATTGTTGTATTGTGTCTTTAAGCTTAGAATTTAGTTTAACCAGCGTCAGAAAGATGACTGCAGTTTGTGTTCATATCAGCTGCAACAGAAGCTCTGGACCATGTCTTATGCAGAGAGATGATATAATAAAACTATTCACTTTTAGAAAGAAGAGCTAGATCATTTAAACACATTTTGGAGGGTTTTTTTATTCACATTTTTATTGAATTTTACTGTCAGCTCAGCAGTCTGCAATGGTCCACTTATTCTTCCTTTTTCAAAAGCATTCTGAGCATCCTAATAATTTGCAGAAATAAGTAATTATACAAGCACTTTTCACAACATTCTGAGTTTCAGAATTTTGCCATCGTGGTAGTGCTAACAACTAGGTTAACAACTAATATGCTAACTGTGCACTTCCTGATCTAGACATAAATAAAAACGTTATATTACATTTATAACTGTATGCAGACTGCATACACCCATGAAGGCAAATCAGGTACAGCCCCTCATGTCTTTTCTGTTTGGCAGCTGATTTGATCTGAATATTTGAATGCCAACAGCACCGGAGCTGAAGCCTCACGTCCAAGTGTTGGGCTGCTGTCCTTTTGTATTTCATAAACAAGACATGTGACACTGTGGATGTTGTTCAATTATTAACTTTTTAATGGAAGACATTTTTAGTTTTATGATTGGTGATTTTATGATTACCATAGTTCATATTTTCAGTGATAGCCTTTTGGGTTTTATGTTGGTGTGAAGAGTGCTGATGCCTATAGAATAGACTGCACGGTAGCACTGTAGCACTGCTTGTGCTCTTGATGTTATTGCTTTAGCTGGAATGTTTTACAGTGAGGCTTTAATTATGTCTTAACCTGTCCATTCAACAGTAACTTGGCCTAGTAGCAGGTAGGAGATGAGTTTAATACTGCATACCAAATACTGTGGAACATTCCAGGCAAATCAGTGACATCTTCTTGGAGACGAGGACAAGCAGGTTTCAGACCCAGGAGCCCTCCACCAGAAAAGTTACACAGTGCACGCTTAAGTTGCTGTTAAACTTCAGGTTCAGGAACATATGGAAGAAATGAGAAAATGCCAGAGGAAGTGTAAAGGTCTTGGTTTGAAATATTTGTGCAGCTAGTTTAACCTGGGATTTGTATTGCAGAAACAGTTTTCTTTTATGAAGGCTCCATAAAGATATGACACAGCTGTGTTGGTTGGTCTATTATGTTGGACACAAAAGGCTCTCTACTTTTCCTTTGTTTCCCAATGAGTTCTAGTTTCATATTGCATTTAGAAGAAAAAAGTTGCATGAAGTTGAACTTACAAATGCAAGAATCAGATTTCAGAACATGTTTGTACAGATCTAAACTACAGGGTAAGCAGTTTTATGCAGAATAAATGTTGTTGTTTGTGGACGAAATTGTGGTACTTAAAAACAATGCAGCCTTAATGGTGCATTGTGTAACTTTTCTGATGGAGGGAGCATAACCTGCTTGTTTCTATAGAAATGTCATTGCTCTGTCTGGAATGTTCCACTGTATGACATTGCATTTATTCAGTTACAAGTGGTTTTATTGCTTGTAAATACCTAGAAAAACAGGCATCCTGACTGAGCGGGGTTGCCTTTCCACAGATCTGACATGTAACTTAATCTAGTTTGGTCTCCATGATGATAAAATTTATTAATATCATACTGTAAACCATTCCAGACAAAGCAATAATATCAGAAACAATACACAATGCAACTTTAACATTTGCTAGTGACATTTATTGAAATTGTGATTGTTATTTGAGGTCTATCTGACTTTATTGTCTTAAAAACAGAAGTTCATTAGTTCATGGTTCATTTTAAAAGTTTTGCAATGATCTAAAATTTAACTTTGACCAGAATGGAGATTTCCCATTACGGTAAAGCACGCAACAACTAGCAGCATGATAATACACACTTCCCAATTATTACACAATAACACTGCGCGCAGATATACACAAATACTGTGTAAGCAGCCGTTGACGTCAAAATATGTAAATACTGAGGCAAGAGAAATTTTGCTCAAATACATGGGAAGACATTAGGTACAGGGCCTTTACTGTTGCAGCCTTAAGCTAAACTATCCTAAATGCTTCTTGTGTGTATTTGGGGAGGCTCAGCTGGCGCTCTTGTCGGAGGGTGATGTTGGGTTACTCTTTTTAGAATGGCAGCATATTTGTGTGTGTGGTTTTGTATGGTGCATGCGTGCGTGTGTGTGCGCATGCGTGTGTGCATGTGTGGTTTTGTGTACGTGGAGCAGTAGGTCCAGAGGGAGGCAGCTCCAGACACTTGGGACAGGCTCATTCTGACAGCCCTCTGCATTGTCTGAGGCTAATGTGCACTGGATGTGTGCAGAAGACTCAACACGGGCATGCATTCACTACAACCACACAACTGAATACACATGCGCCTATACTGTAGTGTTTGAATGCGACTTTACTACCTAGACCACAAATACTAAGGATGAGATAAGCTACTGATTTATTGAAAATTTGACACAATTTTGAGTTTTGAGCAAATATCTAATCGCAATCAGACTGGTAATTTGTGTTTTTAAAAAGATCCAATTGTCACACCACATATTTAAAACTATGAGGTATTTGCTATATTTGGATCAGCATTGTTGTTTTGAAAATCTATTTACATGTTTATTAAGTTTCTCTTGTTTTTGACACTCTTAGTGCCCCCTCCCCCTTCAGAGTGCTATTACATTACAATCAGAATGCTTTTTGCTAATGAAACTACAAGACATTGCATTAGGTTTATAGAGTTGTAGTGATTTATTTCCTGTCATGGTTTTGTATATTTATAGAGAATTGTTGTGCAGAAGCAAGGGTTACGTAGCCTTGTGGCTTGAGCATTGGAGGGTTTGAACAGGGCCCAGAAGAGATTGCTGGATTACACAAACATGCATAAATTACCTCTGAAACTTCTTCAGGCATGTTTTTGACAAGAGCAAAGCATTCCAAAGATGTTGTGTATTACATCCTATTTAAAAAGTGTAACCTTTGGGGTAGGCTTGATAAGTTAACTGAGAAACAAACTTAAACAAAATAATTTCTCACTTTCCGATCTATAATGTTGCAGATTTTTGTTGTCATCAAATAATATATATAACTTGGAGCTTAGGGTATTTCAAACAGTTAATCTAGTATCACAATAAACCAAACTTTTTTCTTTTTGTCAGGCATCCGCTTTTACGCTTATAGTAAATAGCAGTTTTTCCATATTGTCCTGATCTCCACAGACGTCAGCGAGCCATCTCTAATCTGCTAATAAACCCACAGAGGACGGAAGGGGCCCTTATTACTTAATGACAGCACATCATGTTTGTTTACCCCCTGTCACTTATCCGGTTATGTTGATTATGATGGATGACAATTGTCTCTTCAAATAATCAGAAATAATCAGGTTTCTGGGTCAAAGAACATGGAACAAAACATAAATTAAGTTGTTAAGTAATTACCTTGTTTTTTGTGTCTTATTGTGTGTTTTATTTTTGTCATAATTGGGCTGTTTTCAGTGTCAGTCCAACTGAACACGTGCACTAGATAGTCCTCCTTTGGGTAAACTATTCTACATTCAAACATGAAGCACATATTATTCCCTGTATCACACTGCTGTGCTAATTGGCTATTCAGCTATGTAAAGCATAGCTTTATCTTATTTATAGACCTTGTAACACTTTGTTCACTGGTCTCATATAACATTAGTTATTTGTTCAAATATAACTGACTGATCTGCCACTAGCCTGTTTTTCTTGAGATATTAATCCTTTGTCTAAAATGTTACAAGTACGACATTAAATTGGGCTGTCACCTGAGAGATGAGCAGGTGACACCAACAGGCCAAACTGCAGGTCAGGTGTTTGATTATTTATTTTAATTAAACTTTTTAGCAATACACTTGTTTTATTTAATATTGCAAAGTCACCACTGGGCTATACCAAATTTCTTCATTCATTCATTCATAAAAACTACTAGGAAATTATGTATTTATATAAAGGCTTCTAATATAAAAATACCAAAAATACAAACTTTCAGCTAATTCACTTCTTTGCTTCTTCTCCTTTCTGCTGCTATCCCATGGATTTGAATGATCTAAAATAAAATAGCTGGTTGACTTAAAGGTGCATTGTGTAACTTTTCTGGTCGAGGGTCCGTCCGAAAATGCTTTTCTCCATGAAGATTGTATTGCTTTATCTGGGATATCTCACAGTATGGTATTAAACCTTTCTGTCTTCATGGAGACTAAACGAGACCAAGTTATAGGTCAGATCTGTGGAGAGGCGACTCTGCTCACAGTCAGAAAACTTGTTTTTCAAGGTATTTTTGAGCATTAAAACCACCTATAATTGAATACATGTAAAGTAGAGCTGTTTAATGTCATACTATGGGACATTGTACACAGAGTAATGACCTCCAACCAAAACTTACATAGTGTAATACATTTTTAATTTAATACAAATGTCGGCTGACTAAAATTCCATCAACCAATTAATCGACTAAACTACTAAAGGCTTACAGCTCCACAAATCTCATCCAAACCTCTTATGCCATTGATAATGAATCTAAAAATAACATCTAAACATGAACAATCTTCCTATCCCTCACAAACATTGTCCTGTCTTTTAATGCGGTTTCTGAAAAGGCCAAAGTGAGGCTCTGCTGTGATGGCGTCCATTATCCCTCCGCTGTCTGCACACGTTATGCTCGGGCAAGAGGAAGAAAGCGCTGCTCACAAATGACTCTTTAATTATGTCTGTGTCACAGGGCTATTAAACCACGAGTCTGCTCTATTCTTACATCACCATATCCACCCAGCAGGCTTCATGGGCGGCAAATGGGCTTTACAAGGGGAGAATACATAAAAATATGGGTTGTTTTTAGATGTTAATATGTTGTATTCTCAAACACCTACGCTCCGCCCACAAGCGTATTTCAAATAGAGCTGCTAAACTGGGCACTACCTGCGGGACTAAAGAAGAGTGAGTGGGGAGGATGGGCAGGGTCTAGAGGTAAAAGAAACTGTTTGACTATTCTTGCAGTAGGGGTGTAATTTGATTGTAATTAGATTATAAAGCTTTATTTTATTATAGCACCATAAAAAATTTCTTCTTTTTTTTTCTTGACCCTTGCCTTTTGCCACCGCTGTTGTCATCAAGTAATCGCGCCGAAGAAATAACTACTTGAATAGGCCAGTTTATTGCCAATCTATCTCCCTCAGCCTCCCCCGCCTTCTCTGTGATCCAGCTCCTTATCTTTTCTCCTCTCCGTCTCTTCTGTGGTGCGCGGCGAGCATGCTTGTTGTTGGCATCGGTGTGACGGTAAACTCATTGCGGTGAATGATTAGATGGCTATTAGTGCGTTAGGAAAGCGAAGGATGCTTTAAGATGGTGAAAATTAGGTACAGTGCTTTTAAGTAACTCAGACCACAGAGATCTAACATGTGGCATATGTGTGTTATGTGTGTTTTGAATGGCTGGTTCTTGATTTTGAAACACTTACCTATAAGAGCTCCGTCTATACCCCGACTAAGCTCTTTAGTTACAGGAAACCGTATTTTATCGAGATATGCTAATAATGAGAAGCTGCTGTACTGAGGGTGATTAAGAGTGAAACTGGTGCTATATGCTTTTCACAGGAAATGGATGTGTTTCCTTGTTTGGTGCAGATATGTAAGACACTCTTTGCCCTTTTTAACACTAAAAAGGTGCTTAAACTGTATTCAGACAGAGACAAGTAATGCAAAGTACTATACATGGTGAAATAATACTCCAGATGAATTGGTAAATGAACAATTGAAGTTTGATTCATGAGCCTTTAAGCCTCATTAACTTAATTTATATGAAGTTTTAGTATTGAAGTATATGTATATGAAGTATTAAGTTATGTGATTCATGATGTTTAAGTAATCCTGTAATGTCCTGCATATGAAGCTTGGGCAGGGGTTTCTTTGGACACATCTCTGTACCGTGTTTTTAATGAAATACCTCTTTTGTCTGAAAGTTTACTTATCATGTTGTAGACAAGTTGTAAGCAGGATATTGGTTAGTTTCCCCTTTTTTGTACACAGATAAATCATGCAAATATACCACATTGCCTTGTTCCTTGTTTTTGCCAGACTTATTTGTTATTTTCTATTAACTATTTACCTGTTTGTCTATATTTTGTCATGTGGAGTACCTTAAACTAAATGAAACAGACAACTAACAAATTAACTATAGCAAATGTAGAATTTAAACAGTTTTATTCACAATAAACTAAAGTGCTACTGATTGAGGCTTATATGTTTAAAGTGTAGAGTCCTAGATGATAAAGTGCTTTTAGCCAAGGACCTGTCTGTGCTTAAGTGACCTTGCATTAAGGTTAACACTAAAACACCAAGGTATTTTTGAGGTAACATTATAACATGGCTTAAAGCTCACAAGAGTCAACAAGCGTTGACTCTTGTGAGACTCTTGTGACTCCTTTTAAGATGTTATCTTTTTAAAGACTGTCAAATTGTAACACGCCATAAAGTACCGGTATACAGGTTGGGTGTACCATGTAAAATCCCTTACAATGCAAAATATTTTACAGCCCTATCTCATGTTATAGAGACCTCCTCCATGAGTGACGGTAATACTACGGCTACACCTCTGATATTCTACTCATTATAGCATCCCACCTCAGGACTTCTTTTTTTCCTTCTTTCTTTCCCTCTTCTATCTCTCTATCTATCTCTATGTCATTCACCTCTGCATCTCTTCTCACCCACTAACCAATTACTGCTCCTGGTTGCGCTGATTTCCTCGAAGGAGAAGAGTTGATAATGTTTGAATTAATTCTACTTATTAGTCCCAACAGGGCTCTTGATGGCTGGCTTCTGCTCAGGCATCGAGCTGAGGAGGCGGTAAATAACGCAGTGATTTTCAAATTCAAAATGCCGAATTCTTGTGGGGGAGGCGTGAGTGGATTCCCTTTTTCTGAATTGTTAGACAGCTGGGCAGTTAGGCTGTTTTTAGCTCATTTTATGTTTGTAATCAGCTAATTGGCAAATGACTAAGTGTTTATTTTTTTTGGGAAGAAATTTCTGTCAAAATTTGCAAATACTTGAAATGAAAAGTTCTTCCAGTTGTTTAAAGCCATGGGGAAAACGTACTTGATTCTGCATTGTCTCAATAGAGTTCTTCAAATTTGTATTGTATTTCCTTGAGCTTATTAGCGGTATTGTCAGTGCATATCTGTTTTTTAGATGATCACTAATAATCCAATAAATGAATAGAATACAGTGGTCATAAAAAAGTTGATTTGTATAGATTTGATAAGAATGGGCATCAATCATATATTTATTACTTTATTTATTACTGTTTCCTGAATAGGATCAAAGTTGACCTTGAATATAGATCTCAAAATATCAACAGACCTTCCTGGATAATTGCTGCTTTAGATTCTAAAAATCTGCATTGTCTATGAAAAGTTAAAAGAAAGAAAATGTATTTCTATTGTTTGGAGTTTTTATCTCTGTTTTACAGGAAAAGTGTTGATGTTGCCATTGTTGTCCTTGTTGTAGTATTCAGAAACACTGATACTTTTTTTCTGTATTTCTATTATTGCGATGCTGAATTTTATACACATGCTTTTTTGTGCCATATCCTTACAATTATGACATCTAACTACTTCCAAGCATGTAGGGGACCTTGTATTTACTTTTGCATGTGATCTTTCTACGGTTGTTATACAAAATGTTTGTATCTTTATTTGTAGCTTATTAATCAGAAATACTATCAGCATGATATTTTCTTGGCCTTCTCATAAACAGCTGCTTTGTCTTTGCTGAGTTCCGCCCCATGAGTCATTCTAGTCCCACAGCCTTCATTGAGTAGCACACTAAAGAGGAGCTCAGACCCGAGCCAACGTCATACTGTCCACTGTTTTATTCAATGTTTTATTAATTTTAATAAGAACAATTAGAGCTGCTATACTATATATTTATTTACTAAACATCCCCAAGAACTATTTGTTATAAGATGTTTTCCTCTTTTTATTAAAATGTTGTCAGCTTAAATGACTTGAAGCTCCCTTACTTTTCTCAGAATTATCTTTTTATTCATACTGTATAGAGGGATATTTCAGTCTGGTCACCACTCCTTTTGTTGGATTAACAGTTTAGTGCTTTGTTCATATATTCCACCAAAATTTGCAATGTTTTCTAGTTTTTCATGGTAAGCAGCCATATTTGTTTAGATACAGAGCTCTGTCAGCTACATCACCTGTCATTCACACCCATCTGGGAGATGCGACCAGTGACTAGACTCATTATTCTTAAATTATTGAACAAGTGTGTATTCATATAATAACAATTTTTGCTTTGTTAAGAAATCATGATTGAGATGAAAAAACAGACTTCTTGCTGCTTTATCTTATCAAATGCATAATTTGTTTAACCTTAACTTAACTTGTACCTTATGACAGGTTGAAAATAGAATAGTGCTAGTTTAATAAAATGTCTTGACAAACCTGTGAGGCAGGTATACCCACACATTACAGGTTTGTTTCACTAGTGCTCTTGTTTGGCTGGATATAGGACAGTATTTGTGTTATAATTACAGCTGGCGCTAACAGAGCCACTGCAGACTGGAGGCTGGAGCATCCTCAGCTTGGATCTGACTGTGTGGGTGGTGTGGTTCGGGCACATTTTTGAGAAGCCACTTTTATTTATTTCTGTTCACTCCAGTTGTCAAGCTCTGAGTCAGTTCTATGCTGTTTGAACATCTGTCTCTTTTGTCATAGTGGTGGGGTTCTCGTGGTACAGCCTGGCAGGGGCAGGGAGGGTGGGCAGAGGCTGGCATAGGGTAGTAGCAGATACAAATGTCATATTATGTTGGTGTGGATCACAGTTATAATGGATTTAAAACTGGCATTAAATTATTTGTTTACCTTGTAGACTCAGCAGATCATCAGATCATGATATTGTGGGCAGCTTTGACTTTTTAGTTAAGTGGCCATTAGACCAAACATGCCAATGTAATGTATGGGTAGGGTCCAAAAACTATATGCACACAGTGATACTCTTCAAGTCCCTAATGTGGATTCTGCTTTTTGTGAGACAAATGGTGTCTTATTTTATACAATAACACTAATGAAAAAAAATAAAACAATTCACTCTTTACAGAAACATGCATTATCTTCTATTAAAGTTGGCACAACAATCACCCTTTTCTTTGATTTTAAAATAGATTCATAAAATGAGCCCATTCCAACCCCACACATTTATGTTTAGTTGACCCAGTTCCAGGGCCTTCCCTCATCTTGTGTGTGTCTGTGTGTGTCTGTGTGTGTCTGTGTGTGTCTGTGTGTGTCTGTGTGTGTCTGTGTGTGTCTGTGTGTGTCTGTGTGTGTCTGTGTGTGTCTGTGTGTGTCTGTGTGTGTGGAACAATGGTGTCACTAGTGTGTTAGCTGGGTTGTAAATAGCCAGGGCTGCTCCTCTGCTCCTATGGCTGCCATGTGGTGCACTGTCAGACCCTCCTTTGCCATCTGTGCTCCTGGTTTTACACACACTCACACACGCACACGCACACTGCTATAGCTCTCATGAGGATACTACAGTCAATTGGGTTTCTCTATGTTTAAAAAGTGGCACTGACTTTGGAAAGGTCATTTCAGGTCAGCTCAGCAAAGGGCCATCAAATCTCTGTTCAAACATCAGCATCAGCCTGCTCCTCTGTGGCCACCTACCCAAACACTTTAAGATCCGACCAAAATGTGGGTCACCCCGGTGCATTGTGGGGGGTGTGGATGCTTGTCTCCTATTAGTGGTGACTCAGAGGACTAAATGACCAGGCAGTGGCTTAATTTGAAACCCAACTGTTTTCTTTTGTTTGTTTGAGTAATTGCAGTGTATTTTTAAAAGGGTGGATTTTATATAATTAATTCTGACTTTTATAGATGCATTGCCTATTAGTGTTGTCACGATGCTACAATTTCAAACTAAATTTTGATACTAAGGAATTGACTCGATACTCAATACAGATTCCAATGCCACAAAAAAGATTTTCAACATTACAGTGTCGCACTTACTTTTAAGCACAATGTGGCCTTATATCTTACACATAGTCCATGTGGTCTTATACTTGTTCTGATACAGCTCAAGATAATGCTAAAGCTACTCGGGGCAGGTTCATTTCTGCCCTGTGAATGTGATCCTGCTCAAATGAGGATCTGTTTTCGATACGAGTTTTAGTATCAATTTGATATCTGATATACAATACTTTTGACAACCCTACTGTGCACTAATATTGAATCACTGAATGAATAATGTTGAATATAAACATTTCCCATTGTAGTGCCAATCATTTAAACTAATAATAATTTCTGTTGTCTTTCAGGAAACTGAGATTTCTGCAGAGTGCAACCATGTAAGTATTTTTACCACCAAATTTACATTCCACCAGTAATAAAGATATTTTCCTTTTCTCTATGTCATTTTTAAACATGCACTATGCAACTTTTTGGTTGAGGATCTGTCACCTGCTTCATTCATTGCTCTGCGTGGAATGTTCTGCAGTATGACATTAAAATGCTCTAGCATACATTTATTCAATTACAGATGGTTTTGAAGCTCAAAAATACTCTCCATAGATCTGACCTGTAACTCGGTCTGGTTTGGTCTCCATGAAGAAGAAGAAAAGTTTTAATACCCTACTGAAACATTCCAGACAAAGCAATAACATCTCCGGGGAGACAACCGCTTGTCCTCCACTAGAAAAGTTACACAATGCACTTTTAAGTTATGCTGCATTAAACTTTATATTCTGTATTTTTCTGCAGTTGTTGTGGAACTACAAGTTGAACCTAACCACTGACCCAAAGTTTGAGTCTGTTGCTGTGGAAGTTTGCAAGAGCACGATTGCTGAGGTAAGTCTAATTATTACCTACACATCACAGTCTAAACCAAATGGCTTAAGAGCAGGAGTAATGAGCAGTGTTGCGAAAGTAACTAAATACACGTACTGAAAAAACATCCAGAATACTAATTTTGAGTAACTATTCTAGTAGTGTTACACTTTCATTTGGTGGAGTTACTTTTAAAAAAAAATTAAAAGGATTTAAATCACGTTAACCTGTTCTCATTTGTATACTATAATAACGCAACACAATGTGACATTATTCAAAGTATTCAGAATGCAGTACTCTGAATTGAATTCTTTGGAAAATACATTTTAATGCAGGTGTTCAGTATTCTGTAACTATACATTTTCAAAATATTCTTCCCATCAGTAGTAATCAGTATACATAAAAATGTGTGTCTTCTTTCATACAGGAGCTTTGTAAATTGGCTATTAATAGCTCAAAAGATGCTATCTGTCATGGACTTGCCATTAATTATTATCAGGTCTATTTGTGATCTTCTATTTTTACAGTATAACTCTACAACTATAAACAGTATAGGTTTTGGTTGAATATCCACTCAGGTATAGGGAGAACAACTTCATACAGAATTGTCTCTTTCCAGAAATCAAACCCATGATTGCAAAACACTAACTTTTCTTTTTCATGTTCCTTTCTTCAGATCAAAGAATGTGCAGCAGAGGAGCTGGGGAAGGGTTACCTGGTTTCCTGTTTGGTGGATCACCGTGGCAACATTAGCGACTACCAGTGCAACCAGTACATCCACAAAATGACCAGTATCATCTTCAGTGACTTCCGGCTGATCTGTGGCTTTATGGACAAGTGCAAAGAGGACATCAATGCCCTGCACTGTGGCTCCATCAGCATCGGAGAAAAGGTGAGCGAGGGGGTCACTTTAATAATAGGCTACTTTAGATTAGAATGGCAAGATGGAGACAGTTTTGTGGTCACTTGATGGAATTTTCCGTTTGCTGTTGAAACATTGTCCAGCCAGTACAAAGAATGCTGGAATAAGTTGGTTACGTCATGAGTTAAATTGTGTTTTTCTTGGCACCTTTCTGATCCTTATCTCCATGGAGATTTTATCATTTTGCCTGGAATATTTCATGAAGTTGCCCCATTGCCTATTCCAGTCACATTATTGGCTTTGGAAGTGAATCTGGCATGAATTTAAATTTTGGCTTAAAATGAATATAATATGAAAGACAATTTTGTGCAGTAGTATCGTAGTAGTTTTAACAAAAGCATGCATATATGTTAACTGTACTGCACGAGTTGAGTTCAAATAATATTTAAGTTTAACTTCTAAAATAACACTGATTTATTTCAAATGATTAATATATTCACCAGAAGATTTCCAGCATTACTGGAACTGTCTCATTAGTGGTGCTGCCTCCAAACTGGTCATGCACTGCCTCTTCTCTGTAATAACTCCATTAACACATGTCCTCATTATAAAATACCTCTACTGGCTATCCTGGAGACTAGCATCTGTTCACATGTGGATAATCACTGACTATGGTCAACCTGTTTTTTTGCACATAGCTAAAGAGAGTCCTGGAGAGTAATGGCATCTTGTAGATGACTTTTCCTCCACACTGCCTAAGGTGTCATAAGAGAATTGGATTATAAAATGTGTCACCCTAGCATATTGTGCCAGAATTGAACACACAGCAACTCTGAACAAAGGCCTAAGTTAAAAATTACCATCCCTGAGTTAACTCATAAACCTTTTGTACATCACAACTGTAAGTTGGCCCTGTGCATTATGGCGAATGGCTAGTTCACTGTTGGCATCATAACTTCCTGTCCTGTTATATCTCTATGGAATTTTTGCTGAGTCACACTAAAATTATTCCCTCATGATGAATAAAATCAAAAGTCTTGGTCACACCCAGTGCATCTCATGTGTCTTTTTAAACAGACTATGGAGTTGCAGTGGAAGCAGAACAGCAATGGCTGTATGTTTACACAATCATCAAATGGAAAATCAATTTGGGAACTTTTCTACTGTTGCAACGGCCTTGTTATTTGGAACAAAATAAAAATAGAAATTGTTGGTAACAGCATGACAAATATTGGGTATTGTTATTAACTTAATAAAAATCAGGGATTTGGATTGTCAATTGCTCATGTGTACTACAAATTCCTCCTAATATGTAGTGCTAAGAAAATCCTTATGCTAAATCAATATGGTATGCTATCTGAAGCAGTTATTTTAACCTTTCCGCATTCATAGTAAACAATATTCAATGTGAGTCAATAGTGACAGCGGTCTATCAGGCACCATAGCAAATCAATGTGCTTTTAAATGTGTCTCTCAGTGCGGAGCCCAGCTGAAGCCTGTGAGCCTATTAGACATGCATTTATAATAAGATATCGCATCAGCACAAGAGGAGCTCAGAGCTAACTGTTTATTTGTGAGAGAAGTCTTCCATTATCAGGGATTGGTCACAGCGACATGTTGAGGGAGCCAGAGCCGCTCAAGTGCAGATTAGGCTGACCATGTTGTGGCTAATTTTAACTTTGAGCGTGATACAAAGTGTCGGACTTCACCACACAAAAGAAAAATCCTACAAATGAAAAGAAAGTGTGGAGCTCAATACAAATACAACTTTATTATTCTTCTGTCCAACTTTGTAAATTAAAGGGCCCATAAAACGCCATTTTCTGATGTATGTCATAATGTTGTTTCTCATTACTAAAACTCAAACATACCTGGAATTTTATTTTGTTTCATTCATACACAAACCCTGCATATATTTAGTTCTTCTCTCAAACAGAAAACATCTTGTGATATCATGTGGTAATACAGGAAGTGCTCCATTGTGGTTTTAAACTCCATACACCTTCACTAGAATCATTTCTATAATTCCAGCCCTGGGATTGCTAATCTCTACTGAACAAAATGTAAAAGGTAGCTGCTAACTTCCAAACTACCGCGTCATTACATCACAAGGTGAAACAGAGCATTTTGAAATTTGGAGATGTAGACAGACTAATAATGTTTTCTCAAAGCATGTGAATGAAACAATACACAACACCAGGTATGTTTTTGATGAGGTAACAACATTCTAAAATGGCTCACAACTCAAGTCAATCCTGCATATTTAAGGGCCTTTTTAAACTTTTTTTCTGCTTATACACTAGATTAGCGTGGTGCATGTGTGAGAATTACTTGTGAGCGTTCACCCACCAAATCCAAGGTTGTAGATTTGATAACAGCTTTAATCAGAACTGTTGTGGTGTCCTTGGATAAGGAACTACCCACATTGCCCATGATTTTGTGTTGTGTGAACTGATGATTGGCAGCCAAATCTGTCACTCAGCCCCAGGGCAGATATTTCTTAAGTAATTGTTAACCACCAAGTGTGAAGAGCGAATGAACACTGCCATAATGTTAAATGTCTACAAAAATGTTTTTATTGACTAAAGAGACAAAGAGTACATTTTCAGTTCTGCTAGATCAGGTCACGGCACAGATTTATAAAATACCAATTAAACATACTGACATTGAATTAAGGGTTTATTTTTATATTATTTAACAAGGACAGTGCATATTAATGAACATCTGTAATTGCACTGTAAATATGCCACATTACAACAAAGATCCGAATTTCCATCTGTTGTCTTCTGGTAGGTAACAGAAGGCAATTACAACATGACAAATTTTAATAAAAGCTTCTGTTTGTAGGTACTCTGCAGGTGTCTTTTGAATCAAATGTAGAATTTGCTTTATAACAGCTCGTCACATTAACAGCACTGTACATGATCTTTATAGTCTTAAAAATGTGAAAAACAGAAGTAGTTCATTTTAAACAATTAGCAGTGGTCCATTATTCCTCACTTGCCTTGTGCATTCTGAACATCTTGATTAGTCATGATGAGTGATGAGTTTCTAAGTGTGTTTCACAGTTTGGAGACCATTGCAGAGGTTTGCCATTTTGGTAAACTCCACACTTCCTGGTTATTGGACAATAAAACTTGTTATGATGCAGAGAGAGGACTTATTTTGACCTCAAGAGCTGCTAAATCTGTTCTCGGCTAAGACATTTTGTTTAACTTGAATGAGCAAACCTCCCTCTATATATATTATTTCTCTTCTGGTCATTTGAGTTCACCTGCTTCACTCCAGATGTCCTTTTCTTTTATCATAACAATAACTTCCAAAGTTTCCAAATTTCCATACGCTGAAATTCTGTCTGTCTGACTGTCCTAACCGTCTGTCTCCTGTGCTTCAGGATGTCCATTCTCAGGGGGAGGTGATTGCTTGTCTGGAGAAGGGTTTGGTGAGGGAGGCAGAGGAGCAGCCGGGAGCTCACGTCATAAAGGATGAGTGTAAGAAGGCCATCATGAGAGTGGCTGAGCTCTCCTCCGATGACTTCCACCTGGACAGATACCTGTACTTCGCCTGCAGGGAGGACCGTGAGCGCTTCTGTGAAAATGTGAGTATTAAAGATAAGAGGGAGGGGGACTGTTGGATAGGGTTTACACTTAGTC
>JACN01043711.1:0-14562 GCA_000787155.1 Scartelaos histophorus | reverse complement strand
CCAGCACTTCATAAACATTTATTAAATTAAATATATAGGTTCCAGTGTCTTCTGAAACCTGCAAAAAAGAAAGGAAAAAATTGTATATTTATTTTGTCAATACTAAGTCCACAGCAAGACTCATCATATGCATCATTTAACACATTTATCTACAATCTTATGTTGTTTGTTTTAATAGTAAACAGAAGGGCTTCTCTCAGAGACACTAGATGATGTCAAAGCTTTAAAGTGCAGCCGTGCTATCACTTGTAGTGGGAAAATGAAATGCCACGAGCAGGTCAGAGCCTTCGTTTGTGCATGTTTGTGGTTGTGTGTAGGCGGCGTTTTTCTGCCTGAGGACCATTCATAGAAATCATCAGAGAGCAGCTCTCTTTAACACATCTACACCAGAGACTTGAGACTCTGGGCAAAACACTTTGTAAAAACGCTATACACACTATTTGTTGGAGAAAACAGCACAACTGCAAAGGAAGTAGAAGCTGGAATAACACGAGTGCAGAGGCATGATTGCTGTAGCTGCACGAAAAGCTTGATTTATGCTCGATGCTATCGTGAGATCTGTGCAGACAAATGATGTCATTTTTCCAAGAAGATCAGATTTTTGGCACGGATGTTGGAGAATATTTTTTTAAGTTGCAGGCAGACGATGACAACGATGTTCATAAGTGCAGACATTTGTACGACGCTGGTCATAAACATCACCATGATCAAAACATCACCAACTATTCTTGGGCTTTAGGACAAGACAAGGCCAAGAAATGTTGGAAAAATCTCATGGATAGATGTGTTAAGGCTGAGAAAGGAGCTAAAGGCAAGAGTGGAGACCAGGGGAGGTTCAAAAATCCTTTCCAAATTTGAATAAGGAAACACTTTTATCAGGGCAATGGGCTGCATAAACATTTACACGACTAATTAATTTTTAAACCAGATACAAATACATAAAAACTGCAATAATATGGAACAATCATACACAAGAGGACCATGCATTTCAGAAGATTGCATTAACTTTTCCACTGTTTTTATGGAAAGGACCCATATTACACTATTTTCTATCTGTTACAATGTTGTTTCCTCATCGTGTGGGAATACAGGAAGTGCTCCACTGTGTTTTACCGCCACAGACCTGCAATAGAATCTTTGGGCTTGCGTTACGCGTCCCCGCCGGCCGCTGTGTTTTCTCGCCGTCTTCGATTCACACATGTGCATCCAGTCCCCGATAGCCCTCGCCGCTCCTCATTACAGCTTTGTATTTACCAAACATACTTCATAATTACTCCAGGGTGAAATTGGAAATCTGAAGCTCTAATGTGCATAACGACGAATGGACATGCCTCTGACAGACTATGTAGTGAGGAGCAAGTAATTACAGCACACACACTCCATCACGTTTATGCAGCACACGCTCTTAATAGCTGCGATAAAGAATGGGATAGCGTTCGTACTCCAATTCTTAATGAACTCCTTTTCATTTGTAATTGGTGACAGCGGTCGTGAATATTCATGTCTGTTATTGACCCCGAGGTCCGCTGTATCCTTGTACGAAGCCCGGTTTGGTAATTAAGCTTTAAATAATAATAACTCATGTAACATAAACACTATTTTGAGCATTGTCATATTTAGGGTCTCACTCAGCGCAAAAAAGACGCAGGGTAAGCAAAGGAAGTCCGCGCTTTCCTCTCCCCATTAGATGTGTTAAGAGATGCAAACATATACCGCACGCTAATGATGCTCTACTGGATTTTTATTAAAACCAGAATTCAGTTTTTGTTTGGATTTCACGTCCTAATTAGAATAAGCACTTTTCTCGACTTTCAGAGGCCAGAGCAGAGTCGTGGTAAAGCTAACGAACATTGAGATGTTTTTGGATCTGAATTGTTTTTTAGCGTTTTAAGTGGTGAAGTGATTTTAATCATCCTCATTTCAATTAAAGGTTCTGTATCTAAATATTCCAGTGTATTAGAGCGAAATATCTCTTGCCCCAATACAGATTTTATTTGTTAATGAAGGAACCCTTTGGTGTAACTGTTCATTTTTAGTAGTAGTAGGGTTTAGGTTGAAGTAAAAAGAACTTATAATGCCAAACCCTATTAAACAATGATAGTATTCCAAGAAAGAAAAGCAGCGTATGAACAGCAAATCTGCACTTACAGTTTCACTTGAGACTTACTGCATATATAAGAGACAAAACTGAAAAGAAAAATGAATGCATAATACATTTTGAACAATATCCATAATATTTTGAGCTTTGGAGATATAAACATTACTCAAACATGTGAAGGTAACAGCATTTTAACATGACTTAAAGCTTACAAGAGTCTATTTTGTGTAAAAGGATGAATGAAAGGGAATCCATATAACTGAAAGAGTCACAACAGAGATGCAGATTAGTAATAGACGGGAAGTAGAAGAGTTGAATAAAGTGGATAACCCCGGGCTCAGGCTAGACTCGGTCCAGCTGCAGCTCAGTGTGGACTGTTCTTATTACTGTGACTCTCAGATGAAGACCAGAACTCTGCTGTGCTGCTGTGGTCAGCGCCTTTGAAGGCTGCACAGGGACCACGTGTTCACACTACAACTATTTATTTATGAGCGGAAAAGGCTGCGGTGTCCGGCAAAAATAGAATCCAACTGACTGCGCTCTGAGTTCCTCTCATTACTTTTAATTATATGGATGTGGAGGACAGCACGGCACCTCTTACTTTTTTAATCACCTGATGCCAGTTTCCTGTGCCAACGGAAGTCGGGCTTAAATAAACCAAATGGCAATGCCTCAGTCTCCACTTCTGTCGGTGTCAGGTAAGATTTTAAAGCTCTCCTTCATTATTTTACCCCTTAAAGCAGTTTTAATGGGTTTTAATTGTATTTTAGAGCTAAATTAAACCTTTTCCCTGTGTATTTGAGATTTTAAGATAGGACAGGTGGTTTTAACCTAGTGTGGCAGTGTGACCTGCGGGCTGGTCTTGCCATTTTAAGAGATTGTTCCCATTAGCCAATCACAAAAGCTGTCAATCAATAAATCTGACTTCCTGTGTGTCTCTCGCCCTTTGACCTATGCACTTCCTGTGTCCCCAGTGTACCTCCACGTCCTCCGCCTTTCAGGTAATCTTTCTTTTTAGTGACTTCAATCATTTAGTTTGGTCCTAATACAGTTATTCCATTTAGTGCCATGTGCGCTGCATGTGCTCCGGATACGTGATCACTGGTTCAGGATAGTTGTGGTGCTGCTGTCAAAGCGCTGCAACGCATGTTCCTGTGAGGAGAAAGTGGTATGTTGGAGCTACAGACCTTTGTTGCCAGTTTAGTTGTAGGCATTCTAAATAACTTTAATATTTGTCTAGATGTGACTCCTGGGAGCTGTGGTGGGGTGCTGGAGCCGTCACCTTGCCCTTTTTCTCTTGCCCTTTGCCTTGTCTTCTCTATTTCTTTTTGTACATGTGTGATTGACCAAATGGAGATACACTGAATTATGTATGCACATGTCCTTATAATTAAATTATGTGTAAAATAAATGTACAGCTTATTTGAAAATGGAACATTGCCTCTGAGTGTACCTCCACGTCCTCCGCCTTTCAGGTAATCTTTCTTTTTAGTGACTTCAATCATTTAGTTTGGTCCTAATACAGTTATTCCATTTAGTGCCATGTGCGCTGCATGTGCTCCGGATACGTGATCACTGGTTCAGGATAGTTGTGGTGCTGCTGTCAAAGCGCTGCAACGCATGTTCCTGTGAGGAGAAAGTGGTATGTTGGAGCTACAGACCTTTGTTGCCAGTTTAGTTGTAGGCATTCTAAATAACTTTAATATTTGTCTAGATGTGACTCCTGGGAGCTGTGGTGGGGTGCTGGAGCCGTCACCTTGCCCTTTTTCTCTTGCCCTTTGCCTTGTCTTCTCTATTTCTTTTTGTACATGTGTGATTGACCAAATGGAGATACACTGAATTATGTATGCACATGTCCTTATAATTAAATTATGTGTAAAATAAATGTACAGCTTATTTGAAAATGGAACATTGCCTCTGTATTGTCAAAAACTGTGTGACCTTTTTTGGTGGTTTTCTGGGCTATGCCCAGTGGCGTTGCTGATAATTAGTTATTTTATGTACTTTCCTTAAACGCCGCCATCATACCAGACCCGTCGTGTTACACTAGGATTTTAACATCGCTCTAATCCTTTTAACACCTGTCTGTATTTTTTTAGTGTTGGTTTGTTGCTGTTTTGTTTTGCATTGGTTTTGTACTGTTTCATTTTAAAGTTACTTTATATAATTTTTAAAGTTAGTTCTACTGCACCATAAATCAGAGTGGTTTTAATAGCTGCCGTCCCTGAGCTTTTGGTTTGGTTTTAGTTTCCGGGTAGTACTTGGATTTTTAAGTTATATTCTGAGTGGGGCTACCTCCTTTCAAGTCATCCTTGCTTAGCAGTTTTTTAACAATTTTTCCGTTATAGGACTTGTTCCTCTGCCCATTGGCTGCAAGGTTTTATTCCGGTTGTAACAGTGTATTAATAAATATTGGTCTTTTTTATTGCTAACCAGAATAAAACATTTAAATTTTACCTTCTCCTTTTATGCTTTTAATACATTTTAATTACATATTTTAAAGCCACGTCTTTGTCCTTTTATGACAAACTTACCTGAGTTCTTGGGTATTTTATGACATTATATATTAAAAATTGAAGCATTATTTATTGAAAAGGCACCTTAGGTCAATGGAATACTCACAGCCACCGGACCGGAGTAGGTAGGTGATGTAAAGGTGCTTCATCGAATCAAACTCGTACTCTGAAGAGAGACATTTGGAAGGACATTTACCATCGTGTTCATGCTTGCACAGAGCTCACCATTTGACATTTGTGTTCTTTTAAATGCTTTTTATCAGCTCAGCCAAGACAGAAACAACCAACCTCAAAGCACGCAAATGTCAGCCATGTTCAGGAGAAAGTCCAATATCACAGTTTGAACCGGAACAATGGAGTGTTGACAGTTGCAGCCAATAAGAATCAATGTTGTAGAGGAGAACACGAGGAAGCAGCCGATGGGGAGGTGTTCGGACAAGCAGAAGTAAAGGAGCCGAGGGAACGAGGCGCAGTGTAGTCTGGTAGTGTTTGATTTTGTGAAATTAAAATCTTTCATAGTGATTACTGATGATTAATGCCTCCACCAGTCACACACTCAATCACACAGCCTTGAGTTTGAGCCTCTGGGGACGGGGTTGAGCACACACCGGTGTTTGAGAGACGTGATGGAGGTCAAATTATTAAATGAGTTCAATACCACGTTTAAAAGAATGTGCGAGAATGAAAGAATTTACAAAGAGATACTAGGAAATGTGTTTTACTGCACCAAGGCTAACAGAAAATCCAATCCAATAGTTAAAAATGATATTTACTGAAAAGACCCATATTACACAACTTTCTGATCTATGTTATAATATGGTTTTCTCATCAAAAACATACCTGGGGTTGTGTTTTATTCAATTCACATATGTTTAATATATTTAGACTGAGTTCTTCTCTCAAATGAAAAACATTCAGGGAATTGCCAATCTCTGCTTAACCACAGTGTTTACCAAATGTATTATTTATCAGACACCACCCAGTATGCGGCATTTCCACTGCTGCCATAATTTAACACTATTTCTCTTGCCAAAATAGCATTTTATGTTTCTATAATGGTTAATCCGCCAGTATATGCAAGATCTTTTTTATCAAAACAATATCTTTAAGGCTAAAATATAACTATTGTTGTAATCCATAAATGTTCATGTTTAATGCTTTCCAAAAATGACCCCAAAGTCTCATCCAAACCAAGTCTCTGGGAACATCTGAAACTATTTGGACTCAACTAACAAAAGAGACTTTGTAAAACTTCATAGAAAAACAGGAAGAATGCAGCTGTTACCTGGGCCAGAGGTGAGAACATTAAATATTCACATTTTTGTTTATTATTTGTCAACAAGGACTATTTTGTTATTCCCGTTTGTTGTTTTCTTAATGCATGACAATGAACTTGTTAATTTGAGTTTTTGAAAAACTGAAGTTATTTAGGTTTTCTTGCTTTCATGACTGATGCTCTAATGGTTTTTTAAGCTCTGTGAAGGTAAAAAGAGCTGTTATCTTGAAAACTACCACTACATGACATCATAAGGTGCAACAGAGCATTTTGACAGGCTTATAATGCAGGATTAAAACATGTGTGAAAGAAACAAAACAACTCCAGGTCTGTTTTTGAGGAGAAAACCACATTATAACATTCTAACACGGTTCAAAAGAATAGTGATTCAGAAGTGTAATTATGCACAGTGTCTCGTATGCCTGAGCTAAAAGAAGGTTCCTGCACAATCACTCAAACACACATAAATGATACAAAAACCTTCAGGCCATGTTTCTGAGAAGACCCCTTCTATCTTTCTATCTTCACGGTGACAAAACCAGACCAAGTTACAGGTCAGATCTGTGGAGAGGTGACCTCGCTCACAGTCAGAATGCCTGTTTTCCTAGTTATTTTTGAGCTATAAAACCTGTAATAAATGTAGGATAGCCCTGTTTAATGTCATACTGTGGGACATTCCAGGCCGAGCAGTGACATATCCATAGAAGCAAGCAGGAAGGGGACCCCCAAGCAAAAAGATATATAGAGTAACTTTAAATAAAAAGATACAAGGAACAGTTCCTGACAAAAGTCTTGACGCTTAACCATTTTGTAGAAACAGAAGATTATAACCTGACTTTAAATTAATTGATTGGTTTTAGAAATGTCTCATATGAAAGCTAAAACCCTCCCAAATTATGCTCAATATACTAAAATAAATTTGCTTCACTGAAGAAAGATTGATCATTGAATGAACACAGAAAGGTCCGATTTTGGAACCTGTACATTGTGTACTGCATCCTGATTGGCTAAGGGACTGTAGACACTGTCAATCAATCTCCTCTGTGCCGGGTCCTGTACAGTACAGAACACATACATAAATGTTCGATTGCTAGAAGCAGGACTCTGCAGAGCTGTATGTGGTCTCAGGGCCAGACTCGACTCTAGACACTGTCAAGCCAAGGACAGACACTGAATGAGCTGCACTCTAACCTTATATATCCCGAAGCCTGGGCTAACCAATTAACAAATCAAAGGGTTTAAGGTTAAAACATAGACAAAACTATACTCAAGAGCATAAACCAAATTACCACCCCACATAAAAAGAATTACTTAAATAACCCCTCATATGGTTATCTTGTATGATCCCCATAAACTTAAGGAAAACAAAATAAACACAAATGAACCATAATGGTTTAGTCTGCGGTCCCCCCCTCCCCCCCCATTAGCGCACCACCATGCGCTATTTAAAGCATAACCAAGAAGTGTCCAGGTTTGGCCCCTGGACCAGAGAGCAGCGTGGATGCAGCGACAGGTAAGTGTGGCCGTAGACTTTGAGTGCGCACCCTCGAAAGCACTAGCAGGGAAAAGAGTCCGGGTATCGGGGAACAGTTAGTGTGAGTACAGGACCGTGGGTCCTGTGAGTGGTCCTGTGGGAAACAGTTTACCGAAGCTGGGAAGTGTTGTGAGCGCTCCGCCAGCTAAGGCAGCTCTCGCTCCAGAGAAAGCCACACCGGTCGGAGAATGATGGGGCACCTACGAGCCCTCCGTCACATTTTTTTTTTTTTAAAAAGTATATGAACATGCATTGTGCTCTGTGTCCTGATTGGCAAAAGGAGAACCTGTACATTGTGTACTGCATCCTGATTGGCTAAGGGACAGTAGACACTGTCATCAGTCTCCTCTGTGCCGGGTCCTGTACAGCACAGAATGTGTTCAACCAAATTTACATCAATGTTTGATTGCTAGAAGGAGGACTCTGCAGAGCTGTATGTTGTCTCAGGGGCGGAGTGGGACCAAAAAACGGCCCTAGACTTTCCCCAGACTGTTTGGGAGGCACATCTCAGCCCGTTACACTGAAGCTTGAACTTTGAGAGTGTTTAAACAAGAAATGTGAGAAAATGTTAATTCTTGTCTGAGAAGTGTGTGATGAGGGGTTTTACAGCCTTTAAACATATGCAGTGTTCCCTCGTTTATCGCTGGAGTCATGTTCCTAAAGTAACCTGCGATAGGCGAAATCCGTGAAGTAGTCAGCTTTATTTTTTACTATTATTCTATATGTTTTAAGGCTGTAAACCCCCCCCATCACACACTTCTTAGACAGGAATGGACATTTTCTCACATTTCTCTCTTCTTAAAACACTCGGCCCGCTAAAGCTCTACTGAAATTTGAACTTTGAGAGCAGCTCTGACCGTGGCTGAATCGTGTGATCTAGAGGGCCGAGTTGTGCCCCTCGATCGCTAAGAAGCTAAGAATGGTCGGGGGAAAGTCTAGGGCCGTTTTTTTGGTCCCAGTCTGCCCCTGCTGCAAACACACAGCTCTGCAGAATCCCACTTAGATCAATCATGTATGTAAATTTGGCTGAACACATTCTGTACTGTACGGGAGACAAAGGATGAAGGAAACTGGTTGACAGTGCCTACAGTCTCTTAGCCAGTCAGGTTGCAGAACACACTCACGCATGTTTATACGCTGTAAAAAGAAAAAAATACATGAAAAAAAAATCCGTGAACGGTTTAATACCAGACTGTGAAACATTCTGGACAAAGCGATAACATCTCCATGCACGTAAGACTCCCACTGTTTGGGATATCGCCTTTTTTGTTACTCGTCTTTCACTTTCGCTTTCATCACGACGTCAGGGCAAGTAAAGCTCCTTCAGATATTTACAGTTCAAAGAAAAGCCTGTAATCTCTGTGTGACATAAATGGAAAAGCAGAAGCGCAGATAGTATACGAGACAAGGCCGGGCTGTTACTGAACTCTGCGTGCGGACTAGTATTCGGCTGTAGTAATGCGCAGTCAAAGAACAGATAACAGTGGGAGGAATAAAGCGGCGCGCGGCTAAAGACATTGTTCGAAAGCATAACAACTTCTAATTAGCTTTTACAGAGGCCATTGTGTCAGCGAGGCAAAGCATGTCTTATTAGCGCTGGATTGAGTCGTTAAACAGTGTGAGAGGATGAATGGAGGAAAATTATGTATGAAGAGCTGCTGCTAGACGCTCATTTGGCAGATTTAATAACAGATTAACTTAGATTCTGGCTCTGTTTAGTCCCTCTTTGACAGTTTGCTTCAAAAATAATAAGACATACAAGAGAAACAAAACTAGTTCCACCTTTAAACTCAGAATAATTTCTTTAATTTCAGCCAATGTCTACTGAATAAAAGGTGAAACAGTTGTGAATTTAAACCACGACTACATGACATTGCAAGGTGGAGCAGAGCATTTTTAGCTTTGGAGATGTAAAAAGACTAATAATTCAGGAATATTTAAACTTGTATGAATGAAACAAAACAGGTCGGGTACATTTTTGATGAAATAATGACATTACGCCCCGACTAACTCCTCGCAAAAGTCGATTTAGATATCGAATATAGAATCTTAACGCTGTAGTCTGCAATCAACTTTTCTTGATTGCTTCTTTCCCTTAAATAAATAAATAAAAAGGATTACCAATCAACACGTCGCGTCTCATTTAAAAGAGTTTATCAATTAATCAAGATGTTCTATACGTAATTAATGTATTCTATAAAGCCTAGATATGCTAATGCTGAGATGTAATACTGCACCAAATACAGGCAGCCTTGATATAAAATTTTGTCATATAGTGCTTCAGAAAATATCATCATGACGTTGTTTTTTTATGCCTATGAAAAAAATAACCTTGAAGTCACATCTGTAATTAGCCCAGTCGACCAGGTACTGTTGTATACTCAAATATCACCACTAGATGTCATCTGCGTTAATGCTGTGTGATATTGTGGAAGTTTGGTCTGAAGAAGAAGAAGAAGAGGTTTCACTTCTGCCATCTACTGGTGAAAAAAAGGACATATATGATTTAAGGCATTTGTACAATATGAGCTTCACGCTTACGTCACAAACCAGGAAGACGTTTGGAAACATGCGATGACGACTTCCTGCGGGCTCTGTTCGTGGTATTAAGTCTGACAAAATTTAGAAAAACGAGAAAACGCGCCAGTTTTCTTCATGTTCCGTTACGTTCAGCTAATCAACAATTATACTTCCATTTCTGTGATTTCTGACGCACAACTCCGAGTGCATGCAATTAGAAGAAACAAGGGCGCCGAATTCAAGATGATTCCAAACAGCACATACGTTTGCAGGCTTCATTTTCCCTCTGATCACATTTACTTCAGTGGGTTTTATCAGTCGGTAGAGCCCAGTGTCGGGAACTACACCAGAAGTCGTCATCGCATGTTTCTAAACGTCTTCCTGGTTTGTGACATAATGTGAATAGAGGCCATTGTACAAAAAGAGGCAACAAATAGCAGAATGAAACATTATAGCAGTGTATTTTTGCTATACATGTCATACACTAAATAGATATCAATTCATGACCAGTTTACGTATAGCAGAAAACGGTGAAGAAGCCAGTATGTCTTCCTCGTCCGTGACTGTCCATCTTGTATTCTCCTCCAGCGCACTGGCCTGAGTGAGCTCATGAATGATGATATTGTTCTGTAGAGTTGACCCGACCTTTTGCCCTTCCATTGAATTTTCTATTTTTTTCTATTAATTTTTAAAATCCAAACTGTACTTTTACCTCTCTAGCGGTCTCCATATTTCCTTGGGTGAATGCTGTTGCTTTTTGCCCTAACTGCAAGTGAGCTCAGCTTCTCCACATGTTTACTGGATCAATGAGACACACATGGATATGTAATGGTTCAATAAAGACCAGAATGTGATGGCTGTGACTGTTTTGCACCCTTTAAAGAGTAAATCCTTTTCACCGTGTGTTCAATATGCAACAGAATGAAGAGCAGCCCTGGTGAAACACAACAGAGCAGATTAAAAGCACTTAGGGCGTGTTCACACTGCTAGTTTGATTATTTGGTCTGCACCAGGCAATAAAATTGTTATTAGGTAGCATATAGACTCCAATGTGGTCCACTTAAGACAAAGATCATTCCAAAGAGCCACAAGGTACTTTATATCCCTCTATATCCCCTCCCATGATGCATTTGGAATGGTTTGTTTGGAACGTGAGTTTGGGTTCTCACCAGCGGGTCTACACCAGTTTGGCATTTGGTTTGGAGCCAAGTGGACCGAGACCACCGCTTTAGTTCAGACCCGAGTGCAATCGAGGCTTTCACACTAATGAAAACGAACTGAACTTGGAGCTTTTGGTTTGAACTGAAGATTTACAATTACATTTACCAATAACAATAAAAACAGTGAATAAACAGTTGCATGTGAATCATAACCAGTAATAATAAAAAGTGTTAAAATGACATGCTTGCAACTACTGTCTATGGCCGGCTGCTCTTCTGCAATTTCAAAACAGCAGAGTGCGCAGACCAAAGCATGAGGACATTTTGTGAGGATTTGTGTGACAGTCCCATGAAGGACAGCCCCACCACACACTCGCTAGTTTCAGGACAGATTTGCAGAGGACCATGAATGTGTCACATAATCGAATGGGGATCATAAAAAACCCAAATACACAAGGATAAATGCAACGTGCCTTTCTCTGCACCTTTATTCACAGCATAAAAGACGAAACGTGTGGATTAAAGGTCCTGTACATCCTAATGTGTCTGAGCAGTGATACAGAAACAAGCAGGTGATGGACCAAAAAGTTACACAGTGCACGTTTTAAGTTAGGAAATGTGAAATACATATCCTCAGACTTAAACAAACTGATCCATGAGGGAAATCTTTTGGACACAGTAGCTCACATCACATTATAACACATAAAACATCATTTCGCAGGCCAGTAATTTTGGCAATTCTTGTTGAAATAGCCTCAAATTTTCACAGAATGTATAGAAACAGATCAAGATGTTATATTTAATGTTTTATTGTTGTTCTCTTTTCATTTTGAACCATGCCGTTCGCAGGTCCCAGAGAGAACATCCAAGAAAGCTCGCACACAGTCACAAGACACACTTCACCAAATGGCAAACAAATTTGGACTTGGTACCAAAAACCAAAAGCAGAGAATCACTTTTGCACTAGAGAATGTGACCGGATTCTACAGCGTGTTTGGCAAGAGCTTAACTACAGACTTGTCACAGGCGGTGCACATATTGAACACTTATGAAATCAGTCCCATAATAAACTTATGATGTTCAACACTTAAACTGTTGAGTTTACACTGAGCTAGACTTTGTAGTTTTCAAGATAATAATTTTTAAAGGGGGGCCAATTTTTGAGGGACACCCTGTATAATAGCAAAGATTATAAAATATAAATGACAATAATAACATAAAATCTCGCATAAGCTCATGACAAAATAAAATGCAAAAATGTGTATTTTTTTTTGTTTCAAAGCCCAAGGTTTTAAAGGTTTAAAACAGAATTAAAACCTCAAGAATGCATAAGATAAGTTCTTTAAGCTTGTCTTTATTATCATCTCAAACCAAGTGTAGTGCTCCTCTTAAATATGGAAATTGAAGTGAAGAATGCAGTGCAGCCCTTTCATCATTTCCTATAACACAATGTTGGAAAGAGTTGAAAATGACACTCTTTAAGTTTGCAAATGTCAGACGGCTGAACAGTTCCCGCCTTACTCCTTCTGCTCACTTCACGCCATCAGCTCCATGAGAAGAAGTACTCTGGGGTTAAGTGTACTTCAACAAAAAGAGTGAGTAATCCCTGTTAATATTAGAGGTTGTATTTCTGTAAAAGACTAGACATAAGTAGTGCTGGAGTGGCGGAAAAAGCAGCCTGAGCTTTGAATCAAATATGCTAAATCGTCTGGAGTGGTAGTCGTGTTGTAGCGACAGCATATCTGAGTTTTTACCCCTGAACATCAAGACTGGTCACTTACTGTCTTTAGAGGATTAAAAACTGATCACTTTAAATGGTTTGCAGCAGTCAAAACCTATTCCTTACTTTCCTGACACATTTTTAGCCTCAAAATTATTAATCTCGATAAGTTTATATGCATTTTTCACAACTTTCAGATCAGAGTTTAACCGTTACAGTGGGCGACAGTAGCTCAGTTGGTAGAGCATTTGGCAATTCGAATCCCGTTATCGACATAAACGATATGTTTTCGAGAGATGTCTTCATGAGATACATATCGGCGGCTGTGGTTGGACCATTCCAGGTTAGTTTAAGCGTTTCTAGCTGTCAGGCATGTTTCAGAATTGATGTTATTCTGCACAACTTTATCTCAAAATGTATTACTCCCACAGCAGGGCAGAGGAGGGCTCAAATATGACTATTCACACTGAGAGGTGGTTGTTAATAATGACATGTAAATGAGTACTGCCTACAATCGTATGCTTTCAGTGTTCTATATGGGGCCGGTGCTGTGACCCTGGTGGGAGGGAGCTTTAGAACAGCGAGGACACATGCTGAACAAAATCCGGACAAAAACATGTTTTCAACAAACGGCAAAAGCACTGACAGCCTACATGGAGAGTGTAATGAAATGTAATATGCAGAATTTCCTTTTGCAGGCTTTGTTACGTCTTCAGAATGCTCTGTTCCAACTTGTGATTTAATAAACTAGTAATTTTCAGGTTTACTTTTCATTCAGTAGAGATAGGCAATTCCAAGGCTGAAATCATTCTACTTTATTTGTGTGTAAGAGAAGAACTCAAGAACTACGCAGTTTGTTGTTAAACAGGTTTGAAAGAAACAAAACACAACTCCAGGTATAGTTTTGAGAAATCAACATTTTAACATAATAGAAAATGTGTAATATGGTGTTTAATATGGACCCTTTTAATTATTGTCAGTATCATTATGTATTTGTTTTGACAGGAACATGTCAATACATTGTTAGACAGTAATCTAAATATGTTATGTTAGCAGTTAATACATCATAGAACAAGTGTGGATGAAGCGAAAATACCATTTCAGGTATGTTTTTGATGAGGGCTGTCATGGGTTCATACAAGACAACTAGAAAAACTGTGCAACAGTGGAAAAGCTTAGTATTTGCAGCAACATGTGCAGCAAAATGTGCAGCACATGTACAGCAGCAGTCAGCATAAGCCAGCACCCACATCAGCACCTCTCCCCTTATATACCCCTTAGCCCCTCCCCCTGGACTAACCAATGAACAAACCAAAGTGTTTTCAGGTTGAAACATAGGAAGAAATACAATCATAAGCATGAAAACAATTGAGCGCCCCCATGCACTATATAGAGCACGACCAGGAAGTGCCTCGGTCTGGCCCCTGGGCCAGAGAGCGGCGTGGCTGCAGCTGCAGGTAAGTGTGTGGTGCGTAGGCATCGAGTGTGCACCCTCAACAGTTAATGTGGGTGCAGGACCCCGGGGTGCATGAGCAGACCTGCAGGAAACAGTCTCCTGGAGCTGGGCTCTGCAAACACGGGGGAAGCACTGAGCGTGCACCGGTCAGACGATGACGGGGCACCTAGGGGCGCTCTGTCACAAGGGGATAGGAGGAACAGCCTAAAAATGTATTTTGCATAATATGCGTTCTTTAAATTATTAATTTAATCAGTTTTTAACCTAAAATCTAATTTAAGC
>JACN01133448.1:0-14172 GCA_000787155.1 Scartelaos histophorus | reverse complement strand
TAAAACAAAATTTAACATGGGAGAAAATAAAAATAGTCTTTCAAAAATGTCTGACAGTGAAATTTGAATAATTTGTTAAACTCTTTATTCTAAAGTTATTGAATATGAAAGAAATGAATTTGGCGCTCCCTACAGGTTAAAACAAAATTTAACATGGGAGAAAATAAAAATAGTCTTTCAAAAATGTCTGACATTTTGCACAAAGTTCAGTTTTGGCATCCTGATCAAAAAAGTCAGCCAGCCATGTCGTATTTTTTACGGTGTTGCCATAGCGACGACATAAACTCTCTATGTTATTCTAATGGTAAAATCATCAAATCGCACAAACTTCACTCAAATTTGAATCGTGGGTTCAGACCCCGATCCTGAACAGATTGATGTAAGAAAATACAAAAATAGTGCAATAGTGCCCCCTAGCAAATTGCACAAACTTTGGCCAATTTTACTCAAATTTAAATCGTGGTTGCACAACTCAAGCCTGAACAGACTGATATCACAAAGTACAAAAATATGATAACCATGCCCCTTTACAAACCGGAAGTTTGCCATTTTGAATTTTTATTTATTTTTTTATTTTTTTAAAGAAACATAGCAAGGTTACTTTAGGATGAGGATTAGGATAAAGGCTATGGTTAGGGTTACAACTAGGGTTAGGCTCTGCTCTGTCCCACACCATCAGGGAGCAGGCACGAGCCACAGGAAACCCAAATGGTGTCTCCCACTACCACCAGCCAGGAGCCCTCCAGCCCAGAGGACCCTGCACCCCTGGTCCAGGACCCCTCCCGCCCAGAGGACCCTGCACCCTCGGTCCAGGAGCCCTCAAAACGAGAGTATTGTGCAAAACCCTGGTACCTCTACACTGCAGAGGACGACGCTCGCCTCTATGACGAGGACTTCAACTTTGTGATGTCATATGGTAATACAAGAAGTGCTCCACTGTGTTTTTAAACTCAATACACATCACTAGAATCACTTCGAAGATTTCAGATATGGAATTGCCAGTCTCTGATGAACTAAAGGTAGCTGTTAACTTGAAAACTACTGCGTCATGACATCGCTAGGTGAAACAGAACAATTGTAGATGTAGACAGGCTAATAATAAAGAGTTACTGAAACATGTGTGAAGCAAACAAAACACAACTCCAGGTATGTTTTTCAGGAGTCAACGGCATTCTAATATGACTTAATATGTGTAATAGAGGATCTTTTAAAGTTGTTAAATGTCCTTGTTGTGCTTCTCACCATTCAGTTTCCCTTTAATAATATTCACAACTTTGTAAACCATAATATTAAACCACATCGAGCACATGGAATACTAAATCGGCCTGCCTGCTATACACAACCTACTAGAAACATGTCCAACCAGCACACACACAGCTCAGTGACAAACGCATCATACAGCAGGCCTGCCAACTCAAACTGTTCTCACATTAAATCATATAGAGAGGTTTAGCAGCTTATGTCTCATATGAGTGTGCATCCATATGGGGGGCATCTATCACAGGAGGACAGTGCAGGGGAGTAAATGTTAGAAAAGACTTTCATTGTCTGTTGATACTGTCACAGCAAAACATCTGTGTGATTCTGACAAGAGACAAACAGAATGATGAATTGTCATATCTCGCCCACCCTTCACCGCTCTGCACCCTGCTGAAGGTAACATGGAAAACTGTGGATAACACTGTTTCTAAACACGAACAGGCTAAGTGCAGGAGGTGGGAGTCTGTGCCCTCTTGTCACTCCACATGCAACAAGGGAAAATTGGGAAAAATGACAAACATGCTTTCAGTATGTTAGGTATTAGGCTGAATAGAGCAGTGAAGGGCATCACAAATTAAGTCTACTGTTTTTTGTCAGACTAATTTCAGTGTTTGTGTGTGTTTTATTGAGAGCATTTAAAGGTGCACTATGACTATACATTTTCTGGTGGGGGGTATGCTATCTCCTTTCCTGCTACCATGGAAAGGTGATTGTTCTGTCCATATTTTTTTTCACAGTATGGCATTCAACTCCATGAAGACAAGCAGATGGTGTCAGATCTGTGGAGAGACTGATAAAATGTATGACAGAAAAGCTTTTTTGCCATACTGTTAAACATCTCCATGAAGATGGACATGTGGCAATTTCAACGTCAGTGTTCACACCCACATACGGCTGCTGTTACATATTTAGCACATAGTTATGTCATTTAGACTTAGAGCTTTATTTTGGGCCAGCATTGCTCTAAAGTGGTGATAACAACACAAGGCTGCAAAAATAGCACAGAACAGAGAATGCACTGGCTAATTAAAGCACTTGCACATTCAAAGAACAAAGTTAGGTGTTGTTCTGAAGGTGGAGATGCTCTAATTAATCAGCAGAGACCACTGACACTACTGTTTGATGAGCCTAATGAATGTATGCATTTGATTCTGCTCTGAACAGACCCTCATATGAGCAATTATCAGATTTAAAATAAGCAAGCGTATAATGTACCAGCAGACCCTCCAAGTTAGGGGTCACAGGCAATTGGACACAAAGAGTTGACACGCAAGGAGCAATTGGACGACTTGCTGCAAAGTTATGTAAAATACTCTCTTTTCTCCACAGCAAAAGACATGCAGTAAATGCGGGTAATTACACAGTACTACTTTTTATTTTATGTTTTTGCAATGGAAAAAGAACCTGTTAGAATGATTCAGTAGTAGTTATGCTATTGAAGTTTGACAATAGAGCAGTAATAGCACAGTTGGAGACGGTATCTCACCGCAAACCACCATCATTTACCCGGGCACTTGACAGGCACTTGAAGTTAATGTTATTTTAGAAAGATCGTTAATCATAATGCTAAAAATGTGGGTGCAAATTTATAACGATTAAAATTACAATAGCAATATTATAATCCCTGGTTGAGACACTGTGGTGCAGAGGCCCATTCTGTTGAGAGTTTTTTGACTGGACACTGCAGTCTCCACAGGTCTTTTTCCTTACTAAACATGCATGGAAGTTTCAAAGGGAGTGACGGAAACAACTCAACAACAACAAAACCACTATTACAATCGTAGCTGGAGCAGGTGCTATCTGAGCGAGGGGTAATATTTGGGTAGAAATATGTGTAGTGGTGAAATGGCCTGTCATGATAATTGTGATATCGATTTACTGTTCAATACAAGGAAGCTGGAACAATTTGTGAAAGATTTCTTTGCAAAAATGGGAGATTTGGGGTATTTTGTTGCTGAAAAAGATTGAATAAGTGGCTTCTATTGCTAATTATTGGTTAATTCTGTAATTTGTTTGTTGCAGCTCATATTTTTTAATGATACTGTCTATTTAAAAATGTTTTCTGGGATTATCTTGCATTACTGTTACTGAGTCAGTTAGATAAAGTAATTTCAGCATTACTGTTTATCGCAACATTGCTCTTTCTAAATACATCATGCTTAAAAATGTGTTATTGTGACAGGCCTAGTGGTGAAGATTAGGCAAATACACAATAATAACAGTTCACTTTTCCTTATGTCTTTAAATACTGTTATGTCTATAGTCAGTTTTGGGAAGTAACTGAATACATGTACCGAGAATACGTATTCTGAAGACTAATTTTGAGTAACTGTACTGGTAGAGCTACTTTTTCATTGATGGTGTTACTTTTCCAAATTCAGAAAAATACATTGTAGTGTTTCATCACACAATTTAAGCTTCACACTGCTTGATATTTGAGAGTAAAATATAAACCACTTGTGGTGAGTGCATGTGCAGTTTTTTTTTCCTTCTCCAGTTGGTCATAAATAAATGTGCAACAAACGGTCTAACAAACAAAGCTCTTTTTAATCCTTTGTTGCATTCTTAGACTATAATTTAGATGCAACTTGATATAAAAGGTACTCAAATACAAAGTGTTTAGAATACAGTCCTCTGATTGGACCATTTAACAGAATACGTTGCAAAATACTTTTAATAAAGTAAAAATAAACTTTTAAAGGTATTCAGTTTTCTGCAGTTAAATACATTTTCTAAGTATTCTTTCCATCACTGTCCATTACTGAAAGTGTGTTTCCTTCAAATGACCCTTCAGACATGTGCATTTGCTCATATGGAGCGGTGAGACTGCTCTATGGGAAGTGTAGCATAAATGTATCATGAAGTCCGTCAGCTTGGATCAGTATTAAACTTTATTTCACTCTCTTCAGATGATGGCCGTTTGAGGCTAGATTTGTGAAGGCATCAAAGGGTGATATGTGAGAATATGACTGCACCCCTCTCCCCTCCCACATCTGCAGAGTACAAGTAAACTATCAAAAATATAAGAGGGAAGCATACACATTTTAATATCTTTGCCTGGATGCCTCCTTCTCACACGGCTGTGTTTTCAGAATGCCTTCAGTGGTTTTCAAATTACAGTGGAGAACAAAACATCAGGAGATAGTGTGCGTTGCCTCAAGTGCTGAGGGATCAAATGATTTGGGCTCCATACATCTATATCTCGAATTTCTCATTTCTACAGTTTTATATAGCATAAAAATGCAGTTCTGTCAAAATGTATGCATTTTTTTTTTTCTTTTTACAATTCCAGGGGAACTTCTTTGCTACAAATCTCTAAAGGGCCAATAAAATTTCAGTAAAGGGCATGAAAGCTTTCTCCCATTAAACCCTCAGTTGAAGCATATTAAAATTAACCTTTTGACCTGCTTCGACTAATTTCCGAGGTTATACACAAATTAGGATCAAATCTACATATATGAGTTGTCATAACTAATATTCCTGGGTTTTTTCTAACATTAGACCATTCAGATCATATTTTGTTTTGAATTCTTAATCGCTATGGTATTTGTGATAATTTTTCATCATTCTATCTTTTTTCATCATTTTATATTTGTATTGTTCCCTCACCCAGTATATACTTGTTGTGTTATTGTCATTCTTGCTAGTTTCGGTAATCCTTTTTTTTTTTTTTTTTTTAAAATCCTTTGTCACAACTTGCACAGTCCATAAATAATCAGCAGACTCATTCAAATCATTTCCAGCGTTACTACTGGATACTTATACTAACATGTCTGTGCATGGCAGTTATAAGTTAGTTTTATTTTTTTCCCATGGTAATTCTCTGAGGCCAGTAGATCACAAGCTACAAGAAGAGGACAAACTTGCATTGTTAAAAATATATATTTATAGTCATATGCTGATATTTCTGATTCGGATTTTAGCAGTGCTCGAACCTTGGACTCCAAAAACATCATCTTATTATTCCGATATTCACAAAAATACACTCATATCATCCCAAAGTACATCATCAGTATTGCTCAGCTCTGCTAACAAATGTCTAAAGTTGTAGAAAAGTTTCACAGAACACTTCTATCTTTTGCACATGTTGGACAGTTGATTGAACACGCCACATGACCTTCATGCTAGCAGCCGATAGCTCCCAAAGGACTCCAGTGCCAATCGTTAACCAATACACCGTGGTGCAGGGAACCTTAGACGCCGTTGTGAGCAGCTCCAGTAGTGATCAGACCGAGCACTGCCAAGAGATGTCCCCCATCCATCATGCATCACAGCTACTTTTACATTATACTGTGAGCCAAGCAGTCTTATGCTGGGCGGGCTTGTTGCCATGTAAGAAAAAATAAGCACCTCTAACAGCTTTTTTCGGCTTTCCTCACCTGTCTCAGTTTCTCCAGAATAGAAGCTTTTAATAAGTATGAGGCAAAGGAAAAACAAAAAGTCACCTGCTTATTTAGTTTAATCACTGGTTCGAATAATCATAATGGCCGTGGGGGTAAAGGGGAAGTAGCTGGATTATCTTTTGAGTTTTAGGCGGTTATCACTGTTATTGAAGCTGCATTGCAGGTTGGGGTTTCTTAACAGTGTTTATGATAGGAATAAATCATATAAAGAGACTTGCCCAAAAGGGGAATTAAATAAATGTGAATGTATAAAAAGGTTTTATGAATAATCTGTTAAAGGTACACTAGGTAACGTTTATGGAAAATGGATATATCTAATGCCATACTGTGGAATGAAGTAGAGATGGGCATCGTTAAGGATTTACCAATTCTACTACTCGATACTTATCAATACTGCTTATTGATCAGGTCTTTCAACTGTCCTGTAAATTCCTCTACTCTGAAATTATTATTTTTAAATGACTAACTAGTAGGCCTACTAACAACTTTAAACTTATTTTTGAAGATTTAATATCTGTAGGACATTGCACCAGCCAACTTCATTTTATAAAGGTTAAATATTTAGCCCATTATGTGTTAATTACATTCCTCCAATGCAGTAACATCTCTCTATAGACAAGCAAACTCAACCTGAAAATTACATAGAAGAATATTAAGTTGGTTTCGAAACTGTTCACATTAAAGTTATTGGATAGATTTACAAAAATTCAAAACATTTTTTCTTCCTCAATGTAAAGTTATAGGCAAAGATACTATTTTATTATTTTTTTAAGGTTACAAAAGCTATAATGTTTGGTATAAAGTTACTGTTAATTAATTTCATAAGTCAGATGTAAACCAATACCAATTCTGTGTATTTGATTGTGATCCATACCGTTGCACTCGGCGCCTCACTGATGTGTAAATATTCAGTCAGCGCGCACTGCCCATAGGGATCTGTAGCCTATCAATATGATGGATTAGCCTTTTCCTACTGGAGGAAAAAAATAATTACTCAAAGCAATAATTACACCAAGCCCCTGCTGATCGCACAGCACTTAGTGAAGAGGCAAGATTTCATTGTCCGGGGGAAACAATAACAGAAAAGACAGATACCCATTATAACAAGCTACAGCACATTTGGTGAGATTCTCAAGTGTCAGATGTTTTTTTTAAAGGTGTTTTTTTTTTTTTTTGTTTTTTTTTTCTGTCATCAAAAAGACCAGTGTACCTGGTACACATAGTCAAGGTGAAATTGAAACCTGCTTTTTAAAATCTATCTTAACAAATTAATTAATTTAGGAAATTTGGGAGCTTTTTTTTTTTTTTTACTGGTGATACTACAGTGTGAACTAATTATGTTTACTGCTAGTAGAGTAGAGTTGTTACAAGCTTGTAGTGGAAATAAATATCTGATAATGACTTAAGACAGATTTTAATCTGTGTTCTTACGGTGTTTGAAATAATGAGTTGATACACATCTTAAGTATTACACCACACCTAACCTGCAGGGATCAAGTGTCAACTCATGCTATTCTTATGTGTCACATCATTAAAGTGCAGACTTCAAAATTTTCTGTGAGGTTCATTAAAATCTAAAATTAGTTCAGTGAAGTTAAAGTGACAGTGCCTTCACCTGGATATAGAGGAACCATACACTTTTTTTTTCTCATTCACAGTAGACAGGCCATATCTCATGTTAAATCCCAAAACCTGAGCTGTAGAGGCTGCATTAGCACTGTTTAAGCAATGAAAATAGTAGTGATCCAAATGAGAGACTCGTGTGAGGTTTATTCTGCTTTCTGTTCGGATAATGACTTGAGAACCAAATCACCCAATTATAACTAACAACTTGTCCATCCTGTTTTTATAATTAAGAATAAATTAACATTAGAATTGTTATGTGTATAAAGAGCTATATTTTGTTTGAACATGTTTATCTCATATCTGGGAACACAGATAAGTCATGCTAATGTATTACTGTCCCTTACTGTAAATTTAGGAATAGAACTACAGCTCCCTGTTTCTGCCCTTCCTTTACACTATTTTTTTCTATTTCTTGATCCTTCTGTCTTCCAAGTATGGGGGGAATACAAAGCCCTCCTTAGAGACCCCATTACTGCTCCCATAAATGCATAAGCTAAGAAATGTTTAAATATTTTAGTCTTTTTTGGGGCGCTGTTGATGTCAAAGTATAGTGAGGCTGCTTGCCATAGCATTCCCGCTGACTATCTCCACAATATGGTGTCTCATAATATTAGCACACAAATGGATATAGGAGGATGTATTTATTTGCATTCAGTGTTAGAATCTCTTTACAGACTGTTTACTGAGAGGAGCTGGCCAGAGCAACACATTCAGCACTTTATTAATCCCTGTAATGGGAGGGAAATGGAATGATGATTATTTCAGGTCTGGGGTTAGTGCACTAGGTTTTGTTGTGCTGTGAATCATCCAAGTGTTCACTGTAATGTTTCGGTGACTTATCTTATATTATAAATGCACTTGTCTCATAGAAATGTTATTGCTTTACCAAGAATGTTCCAGACTATGACATTAAACATAGCTATCCATCCATCCATTGCTTAATCCAGCTGGGTTGCGGGGGCAGCACGCTGCCCATTACTCTGTGCACCACCCCTCCATTACTCTATGCACCAGACCCAGACCCTATGAACCCCTCTGCAGGTGGTGAGCCCACAGGACTCCCCACCCTCCCTTGTTGTACACTGTTCATAGAGTGTTCGTAGAGTGTTTTTGGTTGATGGGGGAAACCGGAGTACCCGCAGGAAACCCATCCAGATAAGGGGAGGAAACATGCAAAATCGAACCCGTAACCTTCGTGCTGTGAGGCATGAGTGCTGCCACTCGGCCACCGTGCCGCCTAAACATAGCTGCCATTGGGCCTTTATCTTTATTTCAAGCTAACTATGCCATAAGCAAAAAAAAAACAAAAAAACAAGCCAACAATTCTAAAATACAAATCATCAATTGACTTTAAAGGGCTCATATTACTATTATAATGTTATTTTTTCTTGAAAAACTAATCCTGAGTTGTGTTTTGTTTCATTCACACATGTTTAAAGCATAAATCCAGTAAAAAATACTAAAAATTTCAGCCCTGGAATCGCCAATATCTACTGAATTAAATGTAAAGATGAGAACTTCGCACATCAATTCCTCAAAACGGGTGCGTTGGAGGAGAGAGAGCAACTCGATATTAGTAATCATATTGCTAATAATAATAGAAAAATGATAAAAATACAAAAGTACAACAGAAGAGTATCTGAATACATATGTATGTATTCTGTTGTACGTTTGTATTTTTATCATTTTTCTATTATTATTAGCAATATGATTACTAATATTGTTTAATGATTGTCTTTGAATTTGAATTATGTTGTGTTTTTGGGTTCACTGTGTCTTAACGACCTGCCACCCTTGGGTGCTTGCCACACCCTATTTAAGACGCCACCTGAGCTCTGACTCTCTATTTGTCTGATGAAGGCCTAGTGCCCAAACGTTGCATGTCCTAATAAATCTTCACTATTTGCAAGTAAGACGGTGTGACTGATTTCTCTTTATGTACTGAATTAAATGTAAAATGTAGCTGTTAACGTGAAAATTATTGCTTAATTATTATTGTTATCACAACTTGGAACAGAGCACTTTGAGCTTTGAAGATGTAGACAGACTAATAATGAAGGATTTCTCAAACATGTGAACAAAAAACAAGTTCAGGTATGTTTTTGATGAGGTAACAACATTCTAACATGGCTTAATGCTTAGAAGTTAATACAAATATTAAAAAAAGAAACAGAAAATGAAAATGAATTGAAATGGACTGAAGTAGGACTTATTTTAATCCAACCCAGTTACAGTTCATGGTGCAAGTTAAATCTGTGGAGAGACGAGCTTGTTCACACTAAGAATGCGTATTTACAGAACAATCTTTTTTACGTTTAGATAAGTTTACTGTGGAATATTCTACTCAAAGCAATAAGACTCACCCCCACACCAACCATAAAGTTACACAGTGCACTTATACCTGATCTAATTCTTTCTTCCTTTATTTATTTTTTTTTAGCAATAGCTGTAAAGTATAGCTACGCTCTTCGCTATTTGATTTGAGCTGACACATGTGCGTATAGGATTATTTATACCATAGTCTCTCCAAGAAACCCCTCTAGCCATCCTTCCCTTTTTGTTGTGAAGGGCTTTGGAGTGCTTCTTAAGTTGGCTCATATTGAAGTGAGGAGATCCATCATGTCTGCACGGGGGTAAAAACAACACAGGAGGAGAGGTCAAATGGGAGCAGCGCACATCACCAGAAACAATGGCTCCTGAATTATTGAGTCCTTCCAGTCCCACCAGCCATTTGTCCCGGGACTAATGGGTTTCTCTAAAAGGTACACCCGGGTGGGAGATGTTTTTACAGTGCACACAAACAAGAGCTAATACGCTTTATTTATTATTGTTAACAAAAAAAAAAAAAAAAAAGCATTGTTGGCATGTTATTATGAAATACAGGATCAATTTTGGGAATATCAGTGTTTTGTTTTTTAAATTTTTGACAAAGATTATTCATATTATATTCTCAGCATGGGCGATATTGGTTTCATTATCGGTATTGGTGTTTTCACGGTTTTCCCAGATATTGTATCATCCGGTATTTACAATTTGCCATTATTTAGAACAGATTTTCAAACTAGGGTCTGATGGATGGGTCTGCCACCTGATGTTATTGCTTTACCTGTAGTGATTTATAATAGAGAATTAAACTGGTCTAGATTGAATTACTGGTGTTATTTTGCTAATAAAATACTTTGATCATATTGTGAGCAGGCTCATCTCTCCGCAGATCTGACCTGTAACTTTGCCTAATAACGTCACTTCACAAAGTCAGATGAGTTTAATGCTAAATGTGGTAACATTCTGCGTGTTTAATTCTTGCCCAGATTTGATTAAACTCAAACTTGTCCAACTCAAATTCTATAGTTCAGGGATTGTTTATAGTCCAGACTTTGTCACCAGTGTTTATAATATTCTAACATCCATTTGATACCCACACATTTGGCTGCTGTGTCATCCATTTACATAATAGATGCAAAATGCGCCTCCAACTGTTTTTATAGTGACACTTTTTCTCATAACATAGGCTTTTATATGTAAAATGATCCATCCATTAAAATGATACTTTACATACCATGGCATTCCGTAACTAAACTTAAAATAACTGCAATCATATTTTGATAATTGGTCTCTGTTACAAAAGATATTTTGGCATATGCTTTTGAGTGTGTTTTTTCCAGAGACAGTGGCGATATTTAAGGGCCTATATATGATTTTTTTTTTAGATTAAGTTTAACTATATTTGTGTTGCACTGATACAGACAATGTTGGGAAAGTTAATTTTCTATATGAACTAGTTCAAAGTTCAAAGTTTCAATACTGCAAAGTTTGCACATAAATGTGAGGTTATTCCCTTCCTCACCGACCTTGTCATTGAGCTCTTTTAAACGTTTATATGATGAATCCTTGTTGCTTTTACCTGCTGCAGTCGCCTCCATGCTGCTTTTTTGTTTTGTCTTGTTTCGATGACTCATGCGGCGATGCGACGCTGGTGGCTAGTGTTGTTGCCGGATTGAATGTTTTTCCGGTAAATATTAAGGGCTCTTTACGGTGTGTTTAGCGAGGTTTTCGCCTGAAACTCTAAAGAAATCTGGCACCCTATTGAGCGAAGTTAAATAAATGATGCATGCTGTTCACAGACACCAGAATGAACTCAGTCTGTTCATCAGTCAGTAATACAGTGTGTTCAGTTCATGTTTGCCCAAAATATGAATGTGTTCATGAGCTATCGTTCAATGAACACGTTCAGGTACGACACTGAATACAGATATATATGCAGTTCTTGAAGGTTTTCTTGTTGAAGAAACAAGAAATTAATGGTTAGCATGCTAGTTATTACTAGCATGAATGTGACAGCAAGACTCTCTGGCCTCTCTTTATCATTTTTTTGTTGAAAAAACAAAACAAAAAAAACTATAGAAACCTCTAGTCGACAGATGCAAAGCAAAGAAAATAATAAAAATACTGCTGACTGGTCGACTACAATCTACAGTCTTTTTTGGGGGGGGGAGTCAATATATATCGTGGTTACTTTTTCTTTGTAGTAGTGGCAATATATCAGACTTCAAAACCTGTAATTATGACAGGCCTAGTTAGTTATGAGCAGAGTATCTGAGGTGTTGCTATTATTGCTCTGAGATATGTATGGAGCAGAGGCATTGACTGAGCATGTGTCTGACTGCTGTGTTTCACCTTCGATTAATCCACATTTCCTGGATCTGTCGGGGTTGGAGCTCCCATCACGCTGCTACTCGTCAATACCAACACACCACACACATGTCTGTACGCACATCTGTCACGCAGCTGAGGACTGGACTCGCTCGCTGCTGCCCCCTGTGGCTGGTATTGGGTGGGCCAGACATCCAGACACGAGTGCAGGAACTTGTGCTGTCAGCTTGCAGTCAGCTCTCAGCAGGTGAGGTGTCCAGACAGAAGTGAAGTCATAGGCCAGTGAGCAATACAGAGGGAGATATAGGCAGAAACTAACTGCATGGACGTTGTACTGTGTTCCGTGCTGCCCTGGTTTATTTTTATGTGCTTTTAAATCTACCAAACTAAATATTGCTTACCCTGTAGGATAGATGAATAAATACATATTCACATGACCTTAAATGCTATATTCAGTGTATGTATGATGAAAAATACAAAATCTGTCCTTGAAGACCACTGTTGGCTTATTGGATTTACAGGAAGGAAATATATCACAGAAACCTATCAGTGGTTTCTGTAAAGGAGCACTATGTATCCTGCACCTTTTCTGGTGGCATCAGCCATCTCTATAGGAATGCTACTGCTTTGAATAGAATGTTTTATCTCTATCTAGCACAGTAGTTCCAGATTGTTGGCAGAATGCTCATACCCACAGGTTGGTGTTTTGATCTCAGGCCCCACAAATGAATTTAGTCTTTGTGTCCTTGGGCAAGTCACCTTAGTTTTCAGTTTTCAGGATTTGGCTTCAAAACCTCCCCATAATATTTTGCAGACTTCTTTAGCTCACTACAGCTAAACTTTAACACCATTGTAGAAGTTACACGCCGTGGGGTACAGACGTCTCCTCTGTGCACTGCCGTGCCGCTCCAAATTTGCCTCCCAACATCCACAGCTGTTGGTCTCCTTGTGAGTGTCGGCCGTTTGTGCTGTCAGGTCACTCAAATCAACTCTATTTTGCTCCATCCTTTAGCTTTAACTCATCTGCATTGCTGGAGCTGTGATATCTGGTGGTGAGCCATATTTTCAAATAGAAAATAAGACTTTAAATGTATGTAGTGTGGATTTGAAAAGTTAAATAAATGAGACATAGAGCAGCTTCAATCAGTAGAAATTTGAGGTTTGTGTTTCTTGATCTGACCTCAGATGGACATGTTATAGGTACGTGTGGTTGATAATGTATCTCACCTGTCAAAGAAATGAATTTATTCAATACTATGTAGGTGGATACAAAAATATGTGTGTAAAAATGTTCAGTTTTGGCTGATTTGTGTGATGTTTTAATATATACCTAACCTGGAATGATGCACTAAATGTCTGTAGCAAAACAACTCAGTTTGCGATTGAAAGTATATATTTAGATTTTAGTGTTAATTTAACTAGGTGTGCTGTGCATTCTTACTGTGAGCTGGTTTCCAGGTTGACTTTGTGGAAATTTAAAAGTTTAATGCCATCCTGTGGTTCATTCCTCCAATGAAATCTCCATGGAGACAAGCAGATAGTGTGTCGACCACAAGAAAAGTTACAAAATGCATCTTTAAATGACACCATTATTTTCCAGTGGGCTTACATTTTCAGCCTGGGGCTGTATAACTAGCATCAAATGGTTTGAATAAAAAAGGTCGTTACATTTGTTAATGGACAAATTTGTGAAATTGCTCTCAAATTGGGTGCAGCATTTGCATGACCAAAACCAAGTGCTAATGCTTAAAATGAGTATTCAGTTAATTGACCAGAAATTTGAATTTCATTTAGTCAGTGCTGTGTGAAGTGTAGACTTTTATAAACTGCGTCTCATTTGGTTAATCTTACTCACTAAAATCACAAGATGTTATGGAAAAGTGCAGTGGACATGGTTTCAGCACAGTCTTGAAGACACTGTTAGCACTTTGTCGTTCTATTAAATTAATGATAGTGTTAGATCATAAACATACCCATAATCATAGAGCGTATAAAAGGAGTGTACTGAGCTAGTGTGACGTCCCCCATAGGATTCAGCGCTGCTCAAATGAGGCTCCCGATGCTTCACGGTTACAGGAGCAGATTTGGAGCCAGTGTCCATATTTGGAAATCCGACCGCGAGTATCATAGCAACCACAAGAGCCAATCACGATTGAGGGCGTTAAATGTTCTCGCCCTTCTCACCGGAGAGCGGTGAGCTTGGTTCATCATCTCAAATTAGTCTTGACGG